>JAJOZX010004588.1:365000-389497 GCA_023014485.1 Bathynomus jamesi | reverse complement strand
GCTTGTATAGGAGAATATTCCGCGCAAGATGAGGAGAGAGAACGAAACAAATGAAAAAATGAGGTAACCACCCGGGAATCGAACCCGGGATCTTCCGATTGCCGGTCAGATATGATAACCATTACACCATGGGCCTCGCTCGATCAAATACCGTAATTCTCCTACATACGCGCAGAAACCAATGCCCAAGGGGGCACCTTTCGCATGCCGTACATTATATACATTTTAACTGCAAACACGCAGTATAATTACGTAAAGAACGACGCTTGTATAGGAGAATATTCGCGCAAGATGAGAGAGAGAACGAAACAAATGAAAAAATGAGTAACCACCCGGGAATCGAACCCGGGATCTTCCGATTGAATTGGTTTCTGCGAGTATGTAGGAGAATTACGATATTTGATCGAGCGAGGCCCATGGTGTAATGGTTATCATATCTGACCGGCAATCGGAAGATCCAGGGTTCGATTCCCGGGTGGTTACTACTTCATTTTTTCATTTATTTCGTTCTCTCTCCTCATCTTGCGCGGAATATTCTCCTATACAAGCGTCGTTCTTTACGTTAATTATACTGCGTGTTTGCAGTTAAAATGTATATAATGTACGGCATGCGAAAGGTGCCCCCTTGGGGCATTGGTTTCTGCGCGTATGTAGGAGAATTACGGTATTTGATCGAGCGAGGCCCATGGTGTAATGGTTATCATATCTGACCGGCAATCGGAAGATCCCGGGTTCGATTCCCGGGTGGTTACCTAATTTTTTCATTTGTTTCGTTCTCTCTCCTCATCTTGCGCGGAATATTCTCCTATACAAGCGTCGTTCTTTACGTTAATTATACTGCGTGTTTGCAGTTAAAATGTATATAATGTACGGCATGCGGGAGGTGCCCCCTTGGGGCATTGGTTTCTGCGCGTATGTAGGAGAATTACGGTATTTGATCGAGCGAGGCCCATGGTGTAATGGTTATCATATCTGACCGGGAATCAGAAGATCCCGGGTTCGATTCCCGGGTGGTTACCTCATTTTTTCATTTGTTTCGTTCCCTCTCCTCATCTTGCGCGGAATATTCTCCTATACAAGCGTCGTTCTTTACGTTAATTATACTACGTGTTTGCAGTTAAATGTATATAATGTACGGCATGCGGAAGGTGCCCCTTGGGGCATTGGTTTCTGCGCGTATGTAGGAGAATTACGATATTTGATCGAGCGAGGCCCCTGGTGTAATGGTTTCATATCTGACCCGCAATCGGAAGATCCCGGGTTCGATTCCCGGGTGGTTACCTCATTTTTTCATTTGTTTCGTTCTCTCTCCTCATCTTGCGCGGAATATTCTCCTATACAAGCGTCGTTCTGTACGATATATATATATATATATTATAATATATATATATATATATATATATACAACGAGACAGAAAATAAACAGATCTTGTTAATTATGTGCTAATCTTTTTATTTTTCTGTCCTGTTGTACATATGTATATATTTCCGTCATCTCGCCTTCTCCCTTCATTCCCTGACGAGGCGTACTTCTGAATACACGAAAAGCCTTGAAATCATTTTCTTTTTCCTTGTGGTTTTGCATCATATATATATATATATATATATATATATATATATAGTATATATATATATATATATATATATATATATGTTGTAAAGGTTTGTGGTCTATGGTTGTAGATTTACTGGGGTTTAACGCACTTTGTCCATCATAGAATATTGTGAACAAGTATTGCAGTCTTGATAAAGTTATTGTTGTAGTTTAACTTAATCTATAACTAAACCTGATCTAACTCGTAACCTGTGACTGAACCTGATATAACCTAAATGGTCATAACTAAACCTAACCTAACCTAACAAATACGGGATAGGGAGCGGTTGAAAATATGGGATCTCAGATGCTGTAAGAGTGGATTGTTTTTATTGTTCAAGCGATTATGAAAGACAGAACTACTCTTTGATCGATTTACGTTGGTAATTAACTTACTAAAGGCATATAGAATTGTCACGAGACGATGAAGTTGCTCAGTTCCTCACGAGCTACATAGGAACGTTATTGATAGAAAGCTTTTAATTCTCTTTGAAGGACTCTCTTTCCTTTTATTGGATGAAACGAAAGAGAAAAATCAGTCGAGACGTGATCTTACTTTGGTCATTTATATCAGAGAAAACAATCAATCAATCAATCAATCAATCAATCAATAGTTTGCACAA
Source organism: Bathynomus jamesi (assembly GCA_023014485.1). Classification (NCBI taxonomy): domain Eukaryota; kingdom Metazoa; phylum Arthropoda; class Malacostraca; order Isopoda; family Cirolanidae; genus Bathynomus; species Bathynomus jamesi. Next base: position 387,280 of record JAJOZX010004588.1, on the reverse strand, counting down.
AAGACATTCAAGAAACAACCTGTGACGCGTTTGGTTTTTATTAATCGCGTCAAGACGAACTTTTGAACTTTTTATGACGAACTTTTGAACTTTTTATGACGAACTTTTGAATTTTTTATGAAGAAAAACTTTCGTTCAGGCCTTTATATCATTAACTCTTTAGCGCACAGTGTTAACTTTAATGATTTTGTTCTGGCTAACGCCAGACGATTTTATTCAGTTCCGGAAAGATCCTCTTTGCAGTAAAGGGCTAATTCACTATGGCTAAGAAATTCATACTAAAATTGCAAATAAATATTTGTTGCCATAAAGTGTATAAAAAGTCATATTATCGACACGCTTCAATATTTTTGAGATTGTCAACTGAGTATTTTCAAACAAATTATTTGTATTTTCAGGATAGCAATTTCTCACTGACACATCTGTATATTTATATTAATCTGGAATGAGATTTTGTTGAACAAAAAACCTTATTTTCAGATACGATTTTATATTAACTTAAATATTAATTTCTTTTAAGCTAAAAATACATAAATTTCAACCGCAATATATTATTCGATTTACTTCTACCTAGTCAGCTCAATACATATTTCTTCTTTTAAAAAAATATGATTATTTGTATTAGATATATATATTAATATATATATATATATATATATATATATATATATATATATATATATGGTCGTTTCAGTGGGTATGACACTCAGAACATGGCATTGACCATGCCATAACAAGTGACCAAACCCTAGTGAATTAAAACTTTATTTTCCAAGTTCAACCTTCAGCCAAGCATAAAAAAGGAGAGAATGTGTTTAACGTCACGGAATGTTCTCCGCAGACACCCGATTTGAATCCAGATAAGCATTTATGGACTTTGTTCACGTCTGAAATCCTAACAGAATTACTGATCTCTGCGGGATGCAACAAGGCTGAAATACAGTAACATCACCCAAGAGAGCCGATCATAAATAAATTGACTGAATCAGAGCCACGAGGAGCGGCTGCTATATTGGTTGCAAAAAATTTTGGTTATGCTCCAACCATTTTTTTATGATCTTTAGTTGTTTCTGGTGTTAAATTGTAAATTAATAAACTTTCATATGCATTTTTTCTTGTCTTTGAGCTGTTACAAAAATTCGAAGTGAACTCGTACTTTTGGCACCCACTATATATATATACGGGGACTGATCAAAAAATTCAGGGACAGATGTATTTATTGCATATCTAAATGTCACATAATCAAATTTGTTTCCTTCAAAGTAGTCTCCTTCTGATTGTAAATAGTGATTCGAGCAGTGCAGCCATTTATTGAGGCACCTGTTATACTCTTCTTTTGGAATATTCTTCAATTCTCGTGTCGCATTTTGTTCGATCTCTGGTATTTCCTGAATTTTTTTTCCCTTGAGGGTATTTTTCAGCTTGGGGAACAGGAAAAGGTTACAGGGTGCCAAATCCAGCGAATACGATGGTTGGGAAACCAATGGAATGTTGTACTCCGTTAAGAATTCCTTTATGGAGAGTGCTGTGTGAGAGGCGCATTGTCGTAATGCAACATCCACGAACCCGACGCCCATTTTGCCGGGCATTTGCCACTCTCCATAAAAGAAGAATTAACGAGGTACAACATTCCATTGGTTCCCCAACCACCGTATTCGCCGAATTTGGCATCCTGTAACCTTTTCCTGTTCCCCAAGCTGAAGAATACCCTCAAGGGAAAAAAATTTCAGGAAATACCAGAGATCGAACAAAATGCAACACGAGAATTGGAGAATATTCTGAAAGATTAAAACAGGTGCTTCAATAAATGGCTGCACCGCTCGAATCACTGTTTACAATCAGAAGGAGACTACTTTGAAAGAGACAAATTTGATTGGGAATGTGACATTTAGTTTTGCAATAAATACATCTGTCCCGGAACGTTTTGATCATTCCTCGTATATATATATATATATATATATATATATATATATATATATATATATATATATTATACACACACACACACACACACACATACACACACACAGAGTGCTTCAAAATTTTTTTTACCACTTATATGACGCTAATACTGTAATTTAGGGCGGGTCATACTATGCATTTTTTTTAAATCAATGGAGAGGGGTGTTCAAATGACATATTTTGGTATAGAACACAATTCTGAAGAAAATATTTAATTCTGATAACCCTAACCTACATCATTTTGCAGTTGATTATTATTAAATTGTTGATTATTTTACTATTGTAGTTACCCCAGAATATGTCTTCTCACGTTTTTTATCATGGCTACTCACGTTATCTCTCATAGAGCATTGTTCTAACTAATTCATATAAACACATATAATGTAATTCATATAATAATAATATTTATATACTCAAATAAAAGGTGTGCCATTCCACTTAATTGTAATTATCATACAGTTTGGTATATGAAATATTTGACGGTTTTCTGGCGCGCATAAGGCCATTTTTTGAGCCACCTTTCTCAGAGGTTAGAATGTAACGTTTCAGAACATTCTAAAACGTTTTGTGAAATATTTGAAGTACAGAAAACTATGATGAGATTCAAAACATTGCCCTTGCTAGTGTAAGGTATGGCATAGGGCTGAGGCCAACTGCAGCGATAGCAACAGCAGCTCTGATTGACGCAGGAATCATCACAGAAGACAATACAAGTAAAGTGATTGATAAGAGCAAGGTCAAGAGAGAGCTGGGGGAACAGTTCGAGAAGAAGTGCAGGGAGGAGGGGGGGATCTCTTGCGTCCTCTTTGATGGGCGGATTGACCTGACCAATGTGATGATGGAAGCTGAGGGCAGTGACCAATCTTTTCCCGCAAAGATCAAGGAAGAACACTATAGTGTTGTTAGTGAGCCTGGCAGCTACTATCTGTTCCACTTTACCCCAGAGAAAGCAACTAAAGAGGAGTCACATGTGGAGAAGATTGCTAAGGTCCTGTTTGCCTGGCTGAAAGAGAGGGGTTATGATAAGACCTTGTTGGCCATTGGAGAAGACTCAACAAATGTCAACACTGGTGTGAAAGCTGGAGTAATGCGGAAGCTGGAGCTGCACCTGGGGAGAAAGCTGGTCTGGTTGGTGTGCAACCTGCACACTGTTGAACTTCCCCTGCGCCATCTCATTGTTGACCTTGATGGCCCTACTTTGTCAGACAAAAAATTATCCGGGCCAATAGGAAAGCTCCTTGATTCTGCTACAGACTTTGATATCAATCCAAACTTCACCCGAATCTCTGTTGGCCCTCCACTGATCAAGCTTTCTGACAAGGTCATTCAAGATCTCTCAACTGATCAATACTATGGCTATAAAATTGTCTGTGCAGTCAGGGATGGAGTACTTCCTGCAGGGCTGGCTCTGTTAGAGATAGGACCAGTAAACCACAGTTGCTGGCTCACCACAGCGAACAGACTTCTCAGGCTCTGGGTGTCAAAGCACGGACTTAAAGGAAAGAACCTGAAGATTCTGCAATTCATTGTGGAATTCATCATTGGAGTGTATTACCCATGTTGGTTCAACGTGAAGGTCAAGCACTCCTGGATCGAAGGGCCTAGGCACATCCTCTTTCAGCTGGACTGCCTCAAGTCCCAGAGAAAGGAGGTGCTGCATATTGTGATGCCAACTGTGAGAAGATCGGCTTGGTATGCCCACAGTGAAGTCATCCTCCAAACACTACTCTGCTCTGAGGATCAGAAGGAGAGGATTGAAGGGGTGGAGAGAATCCTGGCCATCAGGGGAGAGGGGGACCCGGACACTCAGCTGGGGGACTCCTCTGTTAGGAGCAGAAGGACACCTGACATCAATTGTGATGCTTCCAGCATCGGTGACTTGATCAGCTGGTCAGAAGGTGTGTCAGAGCCACCTCTCACCTGCTCTCTAAGCACCTCAGAGGTGAAAAACTTCATCAACACCCCCATGGAGGTGCGCAACTGGCCTTGCCACACACAAAGCATTGAGAGGGTTGTTAAAATGGCGACTGAGGCTTCTGCTAAGTACTTCTCACAGGAAAAGAGGGATGGAGGGATCAGGGCTCAGGAGACCAGCAGGAAGCTAATGTCCAAGTCTGAGTCAAAGCAGGATTTGTGCAACCTGGCAAAGTTCAAGATGTCAGGAGAATGATCTTTGTAATTATATCCAGTGATATACATGCAGTTCACCTATTAATAAATATATGTAAAGTTGATTTGGCCTTGTCAATATAAATTATTTACCTTATATCTTTTAATATATTATAAAGGGGTTCAAAAGGGTAAAATTGGCAATTTAGAAATACAAAATGATGTAGGTTAGAGTTATCCTATCCAAAAGAGAAGCTCATATTTGAATTCCCCATGTAAAAACACACAATTTAGACACCCCTAATGGTAGGATTTCCTTCAGATTCATGTTGTCACCTGAGTACGACCCGCCCTAATACTGTATGTCATTGCTAACCACTTATAGTTTGTGTTTTTTATTTATGTAAGTATTTGTGTGTTTATTTACTTGTTTTTTAATAATAATAATAATAATAATAATAATAATAATTATTATTATTTTTAATAATAATAAATACACAATATTGAAATATACCTCTATACTAAGTGTTAAAATTTTTGTTGAAGTACCGTGTATTGTAATATACACTGGGTGATAACAGATTTTCGAGCTTAGTTTTGTGGGAAACACCGTTTCCCTATGAACGAAGCAAAGTCACTGAGGTCGGACTCCCTATAGAGCGGGTTGATAATCCAGGAGTTATCGCAATGGACTGCATTAGTCTGGCCTAAGAGTTGTGCCAGTTTCTGGCCCTAAATAATTATTTGTATGACTTTATTCATTCGTCCTCGGTGACGATTCAGCGGAAAGAGAATGTCATATTGCAATCTCCTCTGTATATATATATATATTTATTTATATTAATCGGAGTTTATAGCAGAAATATAATGGTATAACTAAAAATATGACTGAAAAATAATCTGAAAATACTCGTATTGTAGACTGTAAATTCTTTCAGGAATTAAATATTTGCCGAATATTTCACGGATAGACACTAGACATCTAACTCGAACATAAAAAATCGTAAGTTTATTTTGAAATTTAACATTTCACGAATAAAAATAATTATCAAGACTATTTTCGTGAAATAGTTAAGGGTGAGATATTATATATTTTATTTTTAAGCGAAGCACTAAACATCTTTATCCAACTTGAACCAACTTAGAATTGTACGTTTCCCTTCACAGAAGACAAATGAAGAGCCAGTCCACTAAAGACGACCTTTTTCACGTTTATAAATGTAAACAAGAATTAACCAACTGTAGCGATATAAAAATATATGAAAGGCTTTTACAATTTCTTCACCATTTTAACGCAATAAAAATTTAGTCTTTAGTAAATATAGTCCAGATATTTACCAAAGAACAAAATAGTGTAGATTCTTATTGCTGGATTCGAATCGCCAACCTTTCAGATAAGAAGTCGATAACAGAAATGTATGAACGCTTAAGTTTGCGCTCAATGTTATATTTTAAACAGAAAAATGTCAGTAAATGGTATACAGAAATATCTTTTTCTTATATATATATATATATATATATAATATATATACACAAACTCAGAATGGTCCCCTGAGTTTGTGTATATTAAACGGACGTGTTACGTGCCTTGAAAAGTGGAAGCTCAATGTCCCGGTTGAGGTTTAAGTTTTTTTTTTTTTGGCTAAAAATACAATAGTTACCCCTTTTTCTTTCATTTATTCAATCCGACGTGAATGCAACGAGTCTTTTACTTATATAGAGGTTCTGAATGTAGTGGGACTAGGCTTGCTTTAAACCCTAGATCCATGTCCCAAAGCTGGATCCTGTCTGCTTTGCAGATAGCTGGTGAGGGAAGCTATATTTATGGGATTTCTTTGCGAGAGACCCGTTGCCCACGTCGGGCTAGCATCATGAAAAAGAAAAACTATGGTATTTGTCATTTACCATTATTTATTCGGACTATAGTGGATTTAATTTTCCCAGAAGAGTTCCTTGTTCCATGCACGGTCTGTGTTTAACATATATATATATATATATAATATATATGTAGTGGTGCTCATAAAACATTAATTAAAGGAAAAAGACTTCCAGTCTATTCTTTTCCCTTATTGAGTGATAAATGAACTGTTGACCCCCAAATGCTAATTAACTATTTAGTTACCTCGTCAACCTATCTGATTATTAATTACCCATTTATTAATTATTTTCAAATTGATAGCCTATACAAATTAGGCTCTACAAACTTGTCTCAGTTAAACTTATACGATTGGTACTTATAAATGCAAAAAACTTCACTTTTTTACGCGGAGGTCAACAGTAGTATGACCGCAAAAAGAGAGAGTGCAGAGCAATTGCAATGTTGATCAAATGAGTGCCAGTGGGGAGAAGGTGGGACAGCCTCACTCCCGAAAGGGGTATATCTAACCTAAGAGAGAGAAAGGAGAAGGTAGGGCGGCCTCACCCCCAAAGGGGATTCGTAACCTAAGGAGGTAAGCCTTAACCTGAGAAGGATGGAGACCATCCATCGCCTGGCCACAGCCAGACGCATTACGTGAGTTCAGGGGAACAACAGCTGTTTTTATATAGAGGGTCGGGAGTTGCCAGATACCACTATTTATTTATATATGGAGGGTTGTCAGATACCACTATTTTAATTATTTATTTACATATAGATGAGTTGCCAGATACCACTATTTATTTTAATTTTTATTTCTGGAACGGTTACCAGTTATTTAATTTATTTATTTATATATTAAAGGCAAGAGAGAGATGATCGCAATGCTTAGAGGGGTTGCCATTATTGAATTTATTTATTTATATATAGATGAGGTGCAATTTACCACTATATATTTTAATTATTTACATATTAAAGGCAAGAGATGCTCTCAATGCTTAGAGGGGGTTGCCATTATTGAATTTATTTATTTATATATGGATGAGTTGCCATTTACCACTATATATTTTAATTATTTATATATTAAAGGCAAGGGATGTTCTCAATGCTTAGAGGGGGTAGACAGTTACCACTATATATTTTATTTGTTTATTTGTTAAAGGCAAGAGAGAGGGTGATGTTCTCCTTAATTTTTAATCTTTTAACTAAAGTACGAGAAGCACTATTTACTGATAGATTTAAATTTTCTTTAGGAACATTATTGAATTAAACATGCCCCAATAATGTACTACTATCGTTTTACAATGATATGAATCTCTCTCTCTCTCTCTCTCTCTCTCTCTCTCTCTCTCTCTACGAATCTCTTTGTATTTTCTTTTTTAAATTAAGGTTTGGATGGTATTCACCAGCAGCTATTATTAATTAAAAGGGGGATAATTGATAGATAGATTAATTAAATACATATTTCTCTCTCTCTTTCTCCGGCGCAGATTCAGCTATCGTGGAAATTCTAAGTGTTGCATTGGCCACACTCGCTCTCTTTCATCGAAAAAAAACACTGATATTATGAACGATATATATATATATTACCTACACACGACCATGTGTATAGAACAGGTGTAATTTAATGAAACACTAAACTACACATATGCGCGTATTCGCGCTTAAACATTATTATATTTAAATACAATGACTTTCATTATCCTACGCCCTAATTTTCAAGGGGCTATACTTAAGACTTTTGTTAGTATGCCGTTATTAAGCAGGAATTCATTTTTGCTTGATATAATCCTGGTAAATATTTATATTAAATAAATAATGAAATTTGGAGAACGCGAGAGAGCAACTCGCTCCTACACCAAACCAGGCATAGAGGCTGGGCCACCAGCTAGGCACCCGGATCACTCACAAGATCTTGTGGAGGCATGATTATGATGCACGGATGGCCCAGCTAAATAAGTTCTCTCTCTCTCTCTACGAATCTGTTTGTATTTTCCTTTTTAAAATTAAGGTTTGGACGGTATTCATCAACAGTTATTATTAATTAAAAGGAGGATAATTGATAGATAGATTAATTAAATACATAATTTCTCTCTCTTTCTCTTTCTCTACGAATCTGTACATATAAATCTCCATTAACTATGTTTTCTGCAGTTCTCCACATCGTAAAAAGGAGAGAGTTTTGGAATTAAGATAGCCATTAGTGATAGTTTATTAGAGCGAGGGGATGATTTATTAATATAGGTAGTCCCTATAGTTGCTCATATTAGGCCTATAGCATGAAATAAAAACTCTTTCTTCGTGACTCAACCGAATGACCAATTCGGTCTGGAAATTAACCAAACGTGATAAATATAAATATAAAAACATACCAAGCTTTCATATATTCAAGTATCGTAGAAATTTCTAAGTATGTACGGTGGAAGTCGCTTTCATATATTTCTTTTGCTGGAATTGAGTTAATTCAAGCGTAGCAGCACGGATTCGAGTGTTTAGAAGGCAGTATATATATATATATATTATATATATATATATATATATATATATATATATATATATATATATATTTCGGGCTACAAGATTAGTTGCCAGAATGCGCTGTGCATTGAATTAGTTTTGTTATTTGAACATTTTGAGAAGATTAATTCGAATTATTGCAGTACCAAGCATATTTCATAAATTCTCCCCAATTTCTAAAATTTTTCACCGTGATTTTACGATATAGTATTTAAATAGAAGTATATATATATATATATATATATATATATCAGGCATTCCACAAATTAGTTGCCAGTTTGCGCAGCTTAATATATGCATTTTTATTTTTAATCAAAATCAATAAATTAAAAACGCATGTCGTTAAAATATTCTCCACAACAATGTTTAGAAGGCTGTGTGTGTATATATATATATATATATATATATCGGACTACAAGATTAGATGCCAAACTGCGCTATTTATTCAATTTGTATACATTTAATGGAGAAGCGGTGCTCTCCGTATAATTAATTTCTTTATTATGTCCGGATTATTAAGGAAAAAAAATATAGTTTGTTGGCATTTTATCTACTCTAGGAGTGATTCTGGCAAAGAGAGTGTAGAACAGACTTTGATTTTACCCCAGAAGATGGAGGACAAATGAAACCACATTCAACTGCACGTCCGGACAATTGGAACGTATTATTGATTAAAAACTGTAAAATGAAATAGCTACACCTTTATACTGGATATGGAGAAGATCCCTAAACACTGGGGAAATACCGAGCATCTTGAAAAGAGCAAACATTGTCCCTATATATAAAGGAGGGGACAGATGTCAATCAAAGAACTATAGACCAATGTCAATGACGTCCCACTTCACCAAAGTATTTGAAAGAATAGTTAGAAAGAAAATTTATGATTTCTTGGAGACACTGGAGAGATTCAACTAAAAGCAGCACGGATTCAAGTGTTTAGAAGGCAGTATATATACAGGGCGTCCCAAAAAAATGTATACACACTTTAACAGCTGATAGCTCAATTGATGTTTCTTTCTTTCCAAGTTAAACCATTAGAATTAATAATGGCAGTCAGACTAAGCTTTGAACAAAGGAAATTCATTCTAAAATGCTACTGGAAGTGTGAAAACGCAGTTGAAGTGCAAAGACAGTTTAGGAGGGAGTTTCAAACAGATCCACCAACGCGACTTACCATCACTCGAATTAGAGATAAGTTTGAAGCCGATGGAACTGTTCAGAATGTCCACAAGAAGCGTTCCGGAAGACCACGGACATCGACAAGCCCCACAAAGCAAGAAAGAGTACTGGAAACGTATCACCAAAGTCCAAGAAAATCTGTGCGGCAAGCGAGTCGTGAGGTAGGAATTTCAGAATCGTCTGTCCAACGCATTTTGAAGCGCTGTCAATGGAAAAGTTACATTCCAAGATTAGTCCATGCTATTAATGAAGATGATCCGGACCGAAGAGTGGAGTATTGCGAGTGGTACTTGGCACGATGTGGATGTGGATTGGACGAAGGGGTTTCGTAGAATACCCTCCGCGTTCACCAGACCTCACACCACTAGACTTTTTTTATGGGGATACTTAAAAGACAAAGTCTACGCTATAAAACCTGCAACAGTCGCTGAATTGAGAGCAGCCATTGAACGAGAATGCACACAAATACCAAACGAAATGTTTCGTGATGTTTGCGATTCCATTGCTTCGCGTTATCAGCAGTGCCTGGACCAGAACGGACGTCAGTTTGAAAACAGGCGTTGACAAAACAATTAAATAATGTCTGTAGATTCTATTACATTTTGAAAATGAAATGTATTTTAATAAACACTGCCTTTATAAGTATTTAAAGTGTGTATACATTTTTTGGGACGCCCTGTATATATATACATAATATATATATATATATATATATATATATATATATATATATATATATATATATATATATATATATATATATATATTAGGGTGTTTCATAAATTAAAATTTGGAAAATTTTAATCCACATGGATCCCCTTGTTCCATTTGCTGAGGAGACTGATAAACCGAAGTATTAATTCAATAGTTTAAAGTTTACGGGTCCCCAGTTTGATGCTCTGGCAGATCATAAACGGAAAAAATTAAACAAAAATCTGTCAATGAATTTTTATTCAACAAACGAGTACCATTTCACTACACATTTTCACAAAGATACAAAAAACATAACCACTTCTTGCGAATCATTTGTCCATGAAATCCTTCTTGGTTTTATTCGGGTATTTCGCCCTATGCTGCATCACAGTTTTGAGCAAATACTGCTTCTGCTCTTCGTTCTTCGTCAGAGAACAGTTGAACTCTTTGGTGAGCGCGATGGCTCTTTCGGCCCGATCGTTGACGACAGAGATTTTGTTAACAGTTGCGCTGCTTGCTTGAAGCCCTCTACTTCAGTCCACTCGGCAACTGGCTTTTTCAAGAATTCTGTGTCCAAGTCGAATGCATGGAAGAAAGCCATCGTCTTTCCTGTCACGAACTCCGCCAGGTGTTTCGAGGCAAGATTCCTGACGTTCTTCCCTTGGGGTCGCTTGAGTTCCTTTTTCGATGCGGGCTTACCCAAACTGACGACCATCTGAGCCTTTTCTTCATCTGCCACATCTGCGTCGAAGAACGCCATGGCAATAAGAGTCTCAGAGATGTACCATAGGTGTCGAGACATGGCTTCTTGCGCAGCGTTAACACACGAATATCCCGACATGGCAAAGGCTTCCGCGTCACGCAGAAATTCCAGATCAACTGCGGCAGCCTTGCTTGAGGTTGCAGCACGAGTCCAACCTCGGATGTAGACGAGGGACACGAAGAGACCTACGGCTGTCAGAGCTTCCAACTCGTGACTCGACATCTTGAACTGCTTCTTCAGTAGAATTACTTTCAAGGAGTAGATGGCTATCGCCATCCATCGAGCGTGATGGTAAGCGCCAGGGGCTCTGAGAGGGAAATCCACCACTTTTGCTTCTCCCAGGAAGATGAGAACCAACTGTAGCAGTTCCTTGTAGTCATCGCGCTGATGCGACGTGCTCACCATCCCTCTCACCAGCAGGACTGACTTCTCCCTCAGTTCCCTCATAGAGTCATTGACTTGAGCAAAATCGTACGGCCGCACGTCCAACCGGTCGATGAACTTCCATTGTGCCTGAAACCTCTTGAAAACGGGTATATCGGGGCCACTTGAAGGGCCGTATGCACGCTTGAAGACGGAGCTGAGGATGACTTCATAGATGTGATGCCGACAGGGGAAGTACATGAGTTCTCTGCCAAGACCTTTCTCAATCAGGACGCAGGCCCCGATATGAATCCCGGTGTTCGACGCTGTCGTGTCGAAAGACAGTCCCCGCACGCGCTCTTCCATCCTGTGTTCCTTGACCAAATCCAAGCAAACTCGCGCTATCTTCTCGCCGGTTCCGGACGTCACCTTAGGAACGCCGAGCAACTTCTCCTTGCCGTCGCCAGAGACGAGGACGGCGATCCGGTCAACGCTCTCCTTCCATTGCTCATTGTCAGGTAGGAGCTTACCGTCCCAATGCAAGACAAGAGGCTGACCAGGACAAACTTCGTCGGATTGATAACTTTCAGCAGCCACCTTCCTGAGAGCCTTGCGTGTGCGGTACATGGTACTGGCAGAAATGGACAGTTCATCCAAGTCAAAACCTAGTGATTTAGCCGCTGCAGCGTACGACATAGCTGAATCGCGGTACGAAATATTCAGCCGATCGTAGGTAGTCGTCACATCCTGTGAGATCAGATTCCTGCGTCGCTTCTTGGTATTTCCCTTGGAGGAGGATGGAAAAACTTCCACGGTTGGGTCAACGACATCTGAGTCAGTCTCTGACGAAGTTGAAATCACTAAAGCCCCCGTATCTTCTGCAGCTCCTTGTTCCTTCCTGGCCTTCTCCTGTTGTTCCTTAATCTTGTCCAGCCTCTTCCTTTTCCTAATCTCCTTATAGTGAAGCTTCATGTCAACAGGGCCCATGCTGCAGGAATTTGGATCTTCACGCTGCATGTCGAGAAAGTGGATGTCCTCCTGATTCTTCATCATTTCCTTAGCCTGTGAATGAGCAATGTCCATGATCTCCTTCGCTATTGCCTCCTTGAACATCGCCTCCTTCACTCGGAAGGACTCTGCTTTATGTGACTTGTGCTTCACAAGCCGGTCGTATTCCTTGAGAAGGGATTCCATCTTCCTCAAGGCCGAATCTCGACGCATCATGGGGATTCTCGCTCTCTCCCAAAATATGAGACAGGCATCCAGGCACAGGTTCAGGCATTTAGTACGTCCAAATTTTTGCTCCTTTTGGTGGTAAAAGTACTTTTTGAGTACTTGCAACTGAGTTGGAAGGCCACTTGATGTGATGTTCGCATCCGTCTGGCCAATAAGAAACACTTCTGTTTTCGCTCTGGTAGACACCTGGAAAAGAAAACAAACTAAATAATTCCACAGAAATAATTTCACATCGTAATTAATTTCATTAATTAAATAAAGAAAAGCAGTAACTGGGACTCGAACCAGTGTCATAGCCGTTTGGCGGCATCGCTCAAGTCGGCGTACACAGCACGCTATCCACTACACCATCTAGGGAGTGGATAGCGTGCTGTGTACGCCGACTTGAGCGATGCCGCCAAACGGCTATGACACTGGTTCGAGTCCCAGTTACTGCTTTTCTTTATTTATAAAACTGATACGTGTACACTACGTTCTCTTTGACAATTCATTAATTAAATAAATTTCAATACCGCAGTAAAATTACATTAATTAGTATCATAAATAATTACCAGCTTAGTTGTCCAATATGCAACAGACTAATTAATTTCATGTAATATTAATAATAAATATCACTACCACAGTAAAATGACAGAAATTAAATAATAATAAATTTCAATACCACAGTAAAATGAGATAATTAGTAGCATATATAATTACCTCCATAGTTGTCCAATAGGCTATACAACACGAACCGCTCAAGTGACGAAGAAAACCGTCTTCACTGCAGGCAGGCGAGAAATGAACTGACAAAAAGTCGTCAAAGTTGGGGACCTCTAAATGCAGCGCGATCTGGTTCAAACTTGCACAAACGTGTTTTCTTGTTCTTTAGAATACGGAGAAACGTGTGGATTAAAACTCCAAGCTCATTTTTATTTTACCCTATAGGTATGAAACACCCTAAATATATATATATATATATATATATATATATATATCGGCTACAAGAATAGTTGCCAGAATGCGTTATGCATTGAATTAGTTCTGTTATTTGAACATTTTGAGAAGATTAATTTGAATTATTGCAGCACCAATAATTCTCCCCAAATTCTAAAATTTTTCACCGTGATTTTACGATATAGTGTTTAGATGGAAGTATATATATATATATATATATATATATATCAAGGCATTCCACAAACTACGAATTCCTACGATACTTGAATATATGAAAGCTTGGTATGTTTTTATATTTATCACTTTTGGTTAGTTTCCAGACCGAATTGGTCATTCGGTTGAGTCACGAAGAAAGAGTCTTTTTATTTCATGCTATAGGCCTAATATGAGCAACTATAGGGACTACCTATATTAATAAATCATCCCCTCGCTCTAATAAACTATCACTAATGGCTATCTTAATTCCAAAACTCTTTCCTTTTACGATGTGGAGATGGTTATAAATAGTAGTATCTGGCAACTCCCGACCCTCTATACACGGTGAACCAAAAGTAGGTGGACAGTAGGTTGAATACGGTTTGTGTTATATTATATTATAACTATGGTGTTCATTATAACTATGGTGTTTGTGTTATATTATATTAAATATTATAACTAAATTTATTTAAATTTTATTTTGTATTATAGTATACAAAAAAATTAAATATGTATTCTCAAAATAAACGTTATCATTTACTGTCCACCTACATTTGGTTCACCCTATATAACAGCTAGGGTTGCCAAGTGTCCTTTATTTCAAAGGACAGTTCTTTATTTCAGCTCATGTGTCCTTGTCCTTTGATAAACTCGGAAAGGACGCCATATGTCCTTTAATTCAGTAATTGACTCTCAAAATTTTATTCATCACTAAAAATTTGAGACGGAGATGTTTTCAAACTTAATTAATTCATTAATCGGGAGAAGTGAGTTTCAACATTCAGATGTGATTTCTAGTAAATCAGAGTTGGCAATCCTGCCCCCATTCCCGTTGCCATTGTCATCCTTGCTGGAGAGGAACGAGGAAGGCATCGCCCGCTAACATATTTTTTGTGCTTTGCCAAATTGCCATATTAAACCGGCTTCATGAGTTTTTGACGTGATTCTATTTTTTATGAGTTGAAGAATATCTTCAGATGAATACTTAGGTAAGAATACTTAATTATATACTAGGTTTCCCTCTCTTAGAAAGTTAGAAAACATTATTTTACGTGTCGCGCTACTGAAAGTCCTGTCTTTAATTCACAAAATATAATAAAGAAATTTAAAAATGTTTCATTTCAATACAGTAGTGTGATTTTACAAGTGTACGACTTTCTAGACATATTTTATCTATGAATATAATAAAGAAATTGTAAAAAATATTGCACAAGTAAATTTTTATCATGATAAGCAATGGAATATACGGTAGCGTGCAAGTGTCCTTTATTCAAGATCTGTTGACTTGGCAACCCAAATAACAGCTGTTGTTACCCTGAACTCACATAATGCGTCTGGCTGTGGCCAGGCGATGGATGGTCTTTATCTTTCTTAGGTTAAGGCTTACCTTCTTAGGTTAGGAATCCCCTTTGGGGTGAGGCCGCCAAAGATTCTCCTCCTCCTCCTTTCTCTCTCTTAGGTTAGGTATACCCCTTTTGGGGGGGGTGAGGCCGTCCCACCTTCTTCCCTAAAGAGGTTAGGTGCACAGCCGGGATCCCCACCCCTTTTTTTGGCACCATGGGGGTTGGCACTGGGGGAGGGGGGTTGACACCTTGCAACAAGGGGGTGGGGTGGGGGTGGCGCTGGCACTCATTTGATCAACATTGCAATTGCTCTGCACTCTCTCCTTTTACGGTCACACTACTGTCAACATATGGCAATAAAATCCACACTAATAGACAGAGTGTATTTCCACAATAGTTTCGATGCCCGCTGGCATCCTCTTCGGGTGGATACAGAAAAAAATATATATATATTTTTTCTGTATCCACCCAAAGAGGATGTCATTGGGCATCGAAACTTTTGTGGAAATAAATTCTGTCTATTAGTGTGGGTTTTATTGTCATATGGTACTTATAACTTGGGCACCATATATATATATATATATACACATAGAGGCGGGGCCACCAGCTTGACCTCCGTGTGAAGAGAGACCAACGCACGAAACAACATAAGGTTCATAAGGTTCATATACACACACACATTGGTTGGCTATAATAATGGAAACACTCGCATTTTCAGTCCTTATTTTCTACCGTTATTAATGGGTCATATACAGTACTTTATTATTAAATCGATATGTGAATGCATACAATGCTAAAATCATCTTTTACTTCAATATATTAATATTGACTTCCATTTGACTGGTATCTCAATGAGAAAAGTCGCCAAAATTGTCCATGTATCTCGAGGAATAGTCCCAATGGTTAGGAGTACATGGAAAGAAAGTGAAAAAAAAAAAAATCAAATAAACAATAGTATAGTGCATAGCAACACCGATAGAATGTGACAGAACCATGTTATTACGAGATGTGAAGCCGAACCAAAGATTATTGCATTAAAACTTTGTTCAGAAATTAACAATAGTCTGCAACGACCAATATCAATCAGCACGCTGTTTAGGGGAGTGTAGCGAAGGCCTTCATAACACCAACCAGCGTAAAAGCTCGAATGATGTTGTTGGGATGGACGGAATAATAGGAACACTACTGTGCTTATGAGGTGTAGTATTTTTCAGTGACATGTCGTTTTCAAGCGTCTATTTTTTTATTTATTCTGCAAAAATAGGAAAAACAAAACAAAAAACCAATATCAGTATATTAAAAATAAGAGATATTCTCATATTATATATAAACTTTGTAAAATATATGACCCCATTAATGATATCAGAAAATATAGCAGCGAAACTAAGTGTGTTTTCATTATTCTGTCCAACCCTTTTATAAATATAATAATAATAATAATAATAATAATACAACAGTCCATTCTCCTCCTTTGCATACACGGAGCGCTAGTTATTGATTCAGATGCATAGCCTAGATCGGGCTAATTTGTATGGAAATGAAAGGTATGTCCAGGAATGAAAATCGTATTTTCCAAAAGGAAATACATTTGTTCTTCGTTTCGTTTCCGTGACCAATTTATGTGTTTGGACAGACTGACGTGCTATCCGAAGAAAGATGACAGAACCGTCTGCGACCGTTTCTTCTGATGGTTGAAATGTTTTCGCGGAGATGGCATTTTTTTATTGAATATCCACGAACACCGACCGATACAGTAGTAATAAGTATTGAAATCTTTTTATCAACTTTTGTACTTTGTCTGAAACGATTTGTTAAACTTTTGCTTGAGATCCAAAGAAGTATTTTGGCTCTTTTTTAACCCTGTCATGAAATCTTCACATAACATAAATAAAATGATATATATATATATATATAATATATATATAATATATATATATATATATATATATATATATATATATATATACATATATACATATATATATATATATATATATATATATATATATATACACTGTATATACGTGTTGACCAATACTTCAAAGGGAATTTTTTTTACTCCATCTATCTATCTATCTATCCATCTATCTGTCTGTCTCTCTTTCTGTCTATCTATCTATCTATCTTTCTGTCTATCTATCTGTCTGTCTCTCTATCTGTCTATCTATCTATCTATCTATCTTTCTGTCTATCTCTCTATCTATCTATGTGTATATATAACTACTGTGCTTTTTACTTCAAAGTTTGTGATCATCTTAAAATCGAAAATAACACAAATACGAGGTCCAGCTAATAAATTCGCGGAATTGTTTCATTAAAATTAGTAATGGTAGTTCCGCCAACCTTATTGACTGGATCGCGTATTAATTCTGTACTTTTTCAGATGGGGGTTACCGTAACATGCAGTAACCCTCAAAATTGGAATTTTGAGTAAACTGAAAATAAAATCTGTCCCTGCTCATTTGTATCATTCACCAAATATCCTGTTGAAGGTTATTCTGTCCCGAAGTAATTGATTTTCTTCAACCAAACCATTCCTCATATTTTTGCTATATATGAGGCCTTCGTAGGAAGAAGTGGCTAAACGACAAAAGTTAAAAAAACGCCAGAAAACGCAATTAAAGTTGTACCGAATTTGAAAGTTGCCATAAATTTTGAACTTTTAAAGATATTTCCTCGGAATATGTTCAAAAGTTCAAATTTATGGCAACTTTCAAATTGGTACAACTTTGCGTTTCCTTGCGTTTTTTTTCCATTTCAATCACATTGCACACAAAATTCGTGAACAAGTTCGAAAAAACGTTTTAACATACGATATCTGGATTATAGTTTTAAACATTATGTTCATTTAAAGACATTCTTAGTCAAATGTTAATTAATTAAATGGTTTATGTAAACATAATAACGTAATTAAATGAAATATTAAATACGTAAAGATGTAATAACTTTCAGACTCGGAGGAACTTATTTCCCTAATTCAATACTCACCTAATATTCATCAAATATTCAACAATAATAACTCTCGATTAACTCACTACTTCAGGAAAAACTTAATTTTCAGCTACTTTTCACCGAATATCGGGCCAGTATTCACTTATGATATTCAGTCAGTATTCATATATAGTATTCGTTCAGTGATCTCTTCAGTGAACTCATATTTACTCATTCATTATTCATGCGTATTAACCCAGGATTTATCCACTATTCATGCAGTATATTCAGTCAGTACTTATCGAAGATTCATACACCGTCATATTCTGCAATTCTTTTTGTTCATTAGCAAACATAACGACATATAAATACTGTCATACTTCTAAACGAATTCAGCTCCGAAGATGTTCAAATATGCTTGAACGAATCACAAAAGGAATGAAACAGGAAAACCGTCGGAGAAAGAACTCACCTACATAATTAACTAATAATAATAATAATAATAATAATAATAATAATAGCTATACGTGTACAAAAAATAACTCGAAATATAACACTATTAATCCCCTGCGGGATTATTAATAATATTAACGATAATTTACAGAATAGACAAATTCCACAATTTATCTGCATATATCAAATATGATTCAATTATATACACGTCCTTAGTTCACAACATGTGACCTTCCTCAGTTCTTGCATCGACTCACCAGGTATCGTGATGACCAGTAGAAGGTTACAATGTCCCGGATATTAGCCATCGCTCTAATCGATCTGTTTCGGTCAACACTGTGGTCAAACTGGGAATACTGTAAACCTTTTGGAAATTTAGTCGATTTATTGTGAAATAGTCGATATTATATATATATATATATATATATATATATATATATATAATTATCGATGCATTCACAGTTTAAGTAGAAATATGAGGAGTCAAACATCAAACATCCTTTTACACAGAGCACCATTCCGCCTATACACCTATATCAGGGTACGAGCAGCTCGCAGTAGCAGTGCCAAGCAAATAGGGGATCAAAGTACTTACGAAGCTTTCGTACGTGGTTCATCACCACTGAAAACAACAATGCTCCGTGTTAGTCTAGTCTCAGAACATTCGTAATCATATTCAGTTGATCACAATTTCGTTAATTTGTATTGCAGACACCCTCACTTATTATTAGTCCTGGTGCATGATTCTTCGGGAGCAAGATGCACCGCAAGTTTGTGTTCCATTACCAAGGTAGCACAAATTTACCCACATCAATCACAGTCACACTCGTACTACTTTAGGTTTGTTCTACACAAATTGGACCAAAAATCACAAGTATCCACAATCGCAAACCGTCCGTATACAGTCCTGTATTTTGTTTAGAATTATATATATATATATATATATATATATATATATATATATATATATATAGACTCAACACTAAAAATTGTCTTTGTAAACTCAAACTGAATAGAATTAAAGAAGACTATGTCTTATGGTTTAATAAACTCCAAAAACCAACCTCAGAGTCTAATTCTGACGAACTTTTAATACCTTACCTTTTTCTTTGTTTTGCAATAGCGATTTAAATATAGATCTTTATAATCCAGTTTAGCCCTTCGTCCTCATTCTTGCAAATATCATTGAGTTTTCTAATTTTTTTTCACCTCAATCCCCCTCCATTATCACGACCATCAATATTATTATTACTATTACCAGTATTAATACAGTTATTATACTTGCTATTATTAATTCTCGACAGAACACCTCCGTCGCTCTCACTCAATTTCTCCTTCAAACTGACCAACTTTCATATATACTGTATACAGGGTGTTTCAGGAGGAAAGGTCAAATACTTCGGGAGGTGATAGTATCGGTCATTGTAAGAAAAGAAGTTCATATGAATATGTGTCTAATTCTGAATGGTTACGGAGATAGGGCTGTTTGAGTCTGATGCGCGCGCAGCTCTTCCTCCCCCTTTCCTCCCCTATAACCTTGAATTATGTAAGCTGTAATGTAAGCATGTAACATAAGCCAATCGACAGCTGACTGTTGTGAGTGACATTGTTTGGTGTTTGAAGCAGTGTTAAGAATGCCACACACCTTCACACATGCCGAAAATGCAGATATGGTGTATGTCTACGGTTTTTGCGATGGAAGTGCAACAGCTGCTGTTGCAGAATACCGTCGACGGTTTCCGAACAGCAGAATTCCGGATCGAAGAGTGTTTATCAGGGTTTTCAACACATTGCGTGAGATTGGTACACTTCCCAGCGCTCATGTTTCATCTGAACGTGAAGGTCAACAAGATGTGGATGAAGTGGAAAACATTCTTCAGTTGGTAGAGCGTAGTCCTACTACTAGCTCACGAAGAATTTCTACACGTCTCGATGTATCACACACAAGAGTATGGCGAACATTACGTGAGGAAGGCTTGCATCCATATCATGTCCAGCGTGTAGAACACCTTCAACCAGGAGACGCTGCCATACGACTGGAATTTTGGCATTGGGTAAATGCTAATCGCCGATTGCTTCGATTAATACTGTTCACCGATGAAGCTACTTTCACCAGCGACGGTATCAATAACACTCGTAACTCTCATCGGTGGTCAGACGAAAATCCAAATGCCACTGTGGAAACAAATTTTCAACATCGCTTCTCTGCCAATGTGTGGTGCGGTATCATCGATGATCAGCTGATTGGCCCTGTTACTTTAGAGAATCGTCTTACAGGACAAAGTTACCTAGAATTTCTGCAAAATGAATTGCCAGGACTATTGGAGGATGTTCCTTTGGCTACACGCGCTGGTATGTACTTTCAGCATGACGGAGCTCCTCCACATTCTACCCGTCTGGTGATGCAATACCTAAATCAAACTTTCCCTGGTCGATGGATCGGCCACGGTGGTCCCATTCAATGGCCGCCAAGGTCTCCAGACCTCTCTTCGTTAGATTATTGTTTATGGGGGAGGATGAAAAGTCAAGTTTACAAAAGAAAGGTGGATACACGAGACGAATTGCTCGCACACATTTTTGATGCTGCTGCCCGCATAAAGGAACGTCAAGATCAACTCAGACGAACAACACACACTCTTCGCACACGAGTTGCAAAGTGCATTGAGGTTGATGCTGGGATTTTCGAAAACGTATTGTAAACTGTAACAAATTTGTCATTTCTGTATCTGATACCATTCAAAATGCCAATGTTTAAACATTGAATGTTAGAAACAGTAATTGGTTTCTCTTTCTTGATTACCATTAACAATGCTTTTGTATTTGTAGATTCAAACAGCTCTATCTCCGTAACCATTCAGAATTAGATACATGTTTATTGAACTTTTTTCTCACAATGACCGATACTATCACCTCCCGAAGTATTGACCTTTCCTCCTGAAACACCCTCTGTGTGTATATATATATACACACACACATACACACACACACACACACACACACCTTTGGTTAGCTTTCGCCCGAACTGTTCATGCTGACGAAGGTTAAGCTTTTCATTCCACCTTAGACCTACAGTTTAACGTGGAATCCGAACCACGGCCCACCAGCAGACCAGCGTCTTAACCACTAGGCCACCCAGGGTACCCATTTATCTGCCAACCACTTTCTTTATTGTGTGGAAGGATGAACAGCTGGGTTTTGCTGCGCGCCGGCTGCCGTCACCGGGTTTCGATCCAGGGGCCGATGGATTCGTAGTCAGCAACGCTAACCACTACACCACCGAAGCATATCTTTTATATATATATATATATATATATATACATTTAACTGCAAACACGCAGTATAATTAACGTAAAGAACGACGCTTGTATAGGAGATATTCCGCGCAAGACGAGAGAGAGAGAACGAAACAAATGAAAAAATGAGGTAACCACCCGGGAATCGAACCCGGGATCTTCGATTACCGGTCAGATGCGATAACCATTACACATGGGCCTATACATATCTCCTATACAAGCGTCGTTCTTTACGTTAATTATACTGCGTGTTTGCAGTTAAATGTATATAATGTTACGGCATGCGGGAGGTGCCCCATTGGGGCATTGGTTTCTGCGAGTATGTAGAAGAATTACGGCATTTGGAAGAGTGAGGCCCATGGTGTAATGGTTATCGCATCTGACCGGCAATCGGAAGATCCCGGGTTCGATTCCCGGGTGGTTACCTCATTTTTTCATTTGTTTCGTTCTCT
>JAJOZX010004588.1:352500-360000 GCA_023014485.1 Bathynomus jamesi | reverse complement strand
TTTGGTCATTCCAAGCCAC
This sequence comes from Bathynomus jamesi, assembly GCA_023014485.1. Classification (NCBI taxonomy): domain Eukaryota; kingdom Metazoa; phylum Arthropoda; class Malacostraca; order Isopoda; family Cirolanidae; genus Bathynomus; species Bathynomus jamesi. The sequence goes on along the minus strand of JAJOZX010004588.1, from coordinate 359,981 downwards.
ACGTTCACTTTTGGAGAGTCTCTTTGCCATTCTATGACTTCAGACGGTCTTTCATTAGACCAAATAATGAAAAAATTATGAAAATAAAATTATGAAAAAATTTAGAAATTTATACATTTTTAACACATATTAAACATGATAAACCTGATAAACCTAAATAAAAGTGTTTTTAAAAAATTTGTCCGATTTCATTGAAATAGATAGTTAATTCTGGGACACCCTGTATAATACCTTTTCAATAAACTTTTAAATAAACCTACGTTACTAATTCAGAAATTTGAAATAAGATGTACGATAATTCCGACAAAGGTACGATAATTTTTTTATGTTATGTACGATAATTTAGTCTGGCACTCTGTAAATCCTGATATTGTTCTTCTTTCTCAAAATTTCCCCGTTTTCAGGATTTACGGCCTCGTAAAAGTAGGTGAGTTTTTGTGCTACGTCCTCCGAGAGGTGTTGGCGCTTCGTCGTTGGCATCTAATGCTATGTTTTTAAGAGCCTTGGTGGTCTAGTCTCCTTTTTAGGTTAGTAGGTCTCGAGGTTCGGATCCTCAAACCAATAAGGAGGGCTTGCTCTCACACTGAGTAACCTAGTTAAGCACATGTGGTTGAACTCGCGCATCTTTTCTCTTTTCCATTGCTTCTATATCTTTTCTTCGACTTTTCTTTCATTACCTTTATCACTTTTGCTACTTTTATCACTTTTACTACTTTTATCGCTTTCGCTACTTTTATCACTTTTGCTACTTTTATCACTTTTATCACATTACTTTTACTGGATCTACCCGATAAAAGTAAGTTGATAGCTTTCCGAGCTTAGATCTTCTGCTAAAAATTGGAAACGGAGTGCAGAACGAGACCACTACACGTGATGTACAGGGTGTCCAGGTTTAATGGCAATAAAATACATTTATAATGTTTTATTTTATTGCCATTTAAGCCCGGACATCCTGTATTATTTCCAGCTGGTGGCGTTACGGAACAACCAACCAACCAACCAATTACAGTATTGTAACTTAAAATACACTGAATACGGCGAGATCAAATATCTAAAAATTTAAAACGTAGTTTTCTCCGCTTTAGATCTTATTACTGAAAATTGGTTACTAGCGGTGCCAAAAAAAAGTAAATTTGGCACTAAAAACTGAATAAAGTTAAAAAAAAACCCTTTTATTTAACTACAAAAATTTTGTTCGAGACGAAAATATGTTGTTGGCACTTATATTTTCATGTCATAAAAAATTTTTTTTTTTAGTCGTCCAAAGAAAGCTTATCAGCGACATTTCTTTGTATTTGGTTAATGGGTGTAAGGTGTATTTTGCCGTTACTTTTTACGTGATTATTAGAACTGTAAATATTAATTTTATCTTTTTACTTTACATTTTAGAGAGACGATTCTTTAATTGACATTTACCGATGGGCAAAAAGGATCGCTAAAGATTTGATGTCATTACTGTTTTTAACAAAACAAAACAGATAATGTCTTTTGATGTTTTGGAGATCTCTTTTTATCATTAATTAACTCGGCCGAGTATAGTCTAATGTGGAACAAATCGTTTTCGGACTGTTGTTGTTGTTAACAAACACTGATGTAAAATACTATCGGAACTGGTAGTCATAAGCTTCTTATGCTTGATTTAGTCTATGTTATTCTATGTCTTTTTGAAGTAAAGAGCCTTAAAAATCTAAGTCTGGATCTAAGCCTGGAACATTGGGATACAAAATTCTACAAAATACAAGACACACTGTCAAGACATGTCACATTTAAATACATAATAAAAATCACATTAAATAACATTGATAAATATAAAGTGGAAAAGCAAGAGTAGATCTGACAACTTACTCCAAATTGGAAAAAATCTTCATGTGTGGAGAAGGGAATCTTCTTTAATCAGATACAAAATTCGATTTATCATTCCAGGTTAGAGTACGTTCTTAAAATACAATCATCAGCCATATTTATCTTTTATCAGAATATATTAAACTGAACTATTAAATATATGAAAACCCTAGTTTACCAATTTTTAACAATCTGGCTGAAAAGGGAAAATTTTATTAAAACAAAACGTGTTCAGCCCTACAATGTAATGTTAAGTTAATTCAACGTTGATAACTTTGATGACAAATATCTCACCTTAACTCTGTCAACATTGTTGACAGGGAGCATATATTTTAGAAGCTGGCGAATGAGAAGATCTGATGTCACTGAAGAGTAAGCGAAGATTAATTACTGTTGTGTCAACATTGAATTGTAAAAACTTGTAAATATTGTGAAAACATTCATGAAATAAAGTTGAAATAAGGTTGAGACAATAAATAAAAATATATATAAATAAATAAACAAATGACTGAAATACACTCGAATATCATAACTTTTTCAATGTTCATTCATAAAGCTACGAAGTTAAAATGGCGGTATAACACGAAACTCAACTGTACGAGGCATCTGTCACGATCTCATCCTCATTACAGCCTAAACAATGGGTCTTGCGCTTAAAATCAACTGTTTCATCAACTTTCTGGGAGTTCATTTTATTTTTGTCATGAATTCCTGCTTTAATAGGAAAAATAGTCAAAGAGTATCCATTGCTAGCACACCATCAGATAACATTTTCTAAATGAATTACCACAATAAAAACACTCGTTTCTCATCCTTTGCGGGTAGCATGACGTTAATAAATTCAGTATTTAATTTATATATAAATAAAATTTCTTTGCACAGAGAGTCTTCTATGCGAGTGTTTCTGCAAAATAAAATGTGGAAGCTTTTCAAGTGAAAAGAATTATCATGTAAAATTACTCTCCTTATATATCATAGATATTAAGGATGTGTACCAATCTTTGCACACATACTACTTAGAATATATATCTACACAAGTTTCATTAATATTAGATCCATATAAGCTGTACATTATAATGGTTAGTGAAAGCACTTTTTTTTAGAGAATACTTATTTACTGAAACAGTACAAGTGTTCATACTTCATGCACGTATCATCCTTCAGCTGTGCATTGATATACTGTATTATATACTGTAAAAGTTGTGCATCAATATATTATATAAATGTACAGCTAAAAGATGATACGGGGAACATCGAAACTTGTACTGTTTCAATAAGAGTTCCATAAGAAGTGCTTCCATTAATTGTTATACAGCTGTAGCAAAAGTATTATGCACCCCATCGAATTTGCCCTCAGAAGAACAATGAAAATTAATAATGTAATGAAACACTTGCATTTATAATTTTATTGCAAATTCAGGAAGCATTCAGTATGTTGTGCTTCCTCATCCCGATTTTATGACTTCTCTAACTCTTCGGGAGATACTCTTTACAAGGTACCTGAATGTGGAGACTCCCAATTTTGTCCCATTCTTTGTGTATCGTTGATGTAGTTATAAACTGTAAGAAAGTATTTCGAAGTGACGTTTCTAAAATACGTGTATATCAGTAGTATTTCGAAGTGACGTTTCTAAAGTACGTGTATATCAGTAGTATTTCGAAGTGACGTTTCTAAAGTACGTGTATATCAGTAGTATTTCGAAGTGACATTTCTAAAGTACGTGTATACCAGTAGTATTTCGAAGTGACGTTTATAAAGTACGTGTATATCAGTAATATTTCGAAGTGACGTTTCTAAAGTACGTGTATATCAGTAGTATTTCGAAGTGACGTTTCTAAAGTACGTGTATACCAGTAGTATTTCGAAGTGACGTTTCTGAAGTACGTGTATATCAGTAGTATTTCGAAGTGACGTTTCTAAAGTACGTGTATATCAGTAGTAGTTGTGAAAATGACAAAGACGAAAGAATGAACGGTGTCAAATCAAGGATTTTTCACAGTTTCAACATCAAATCCGCCAAAGTTTTCACCATGCACTATATATGCACTTTACGAACACCATTTCGAAATACTTTTTACAATTTATAGCTACGCTCAACGATACAGAAGGAATGAGACAAAATTGGGGAGGGGGTGGGGGCACATTCAGGCACCTAAAAGAGAGTATGTCTCGAAGAGTTAAAGAAATTAGAGAATCGATAGAAAGATGCCCAAAGTATTAAATATTTACTGAATTCAGAATAATAGCCTTGATATACCATTTATATTCGAAAATAGCCTTGATATACCATTTATATTCATGAAATGTCTCATTTGACGCTGAAGTCATGATTTTTTCACCCCCAAGTTAAACGTTTGAAGTTTATCCGTGCAATATTCGGCAAAAATCACCGAAAACCAAAGACTGGATTAAGAAATACTCAATGACAGGGCAAGTACAAACTAGCTTAGACAAGTTTGCATATTCGTTATATTTTCGGGAGAATGAACGCACCTACAGTACGTCACGAATAACGTAATCGGTTTCGTATCTCAGATTTTTTCCTGAATATCTCGTCTCTAAATCCGAATCTATTAGTCTCGAAACGAGACATCGAATGCACACGTATAAATTCGGTTTTTATGCTTGAAAAATTAAAGCGAGGTACCAATTCACTTCTGAGTAAAATAAATATATTCACGTATACTGCAGTATACGTGAAATGCTGAAAATGTAAGAATCAGATTTATGGGGTAGTTTCATAAGTTAAAAGGAGTTACACCCTCTTTAGTCAAACAAAAAAGGTAGAAAATTATGACGATGTAGACAGATATTATATATGTATTTCATCACCACTAGTAATGTATTATTTATATTTATACTGTAACTCACGATGGATTTATAAAATAAAGTGGCAAATGTATAAAGTATCTTTTTATTATGGAAATAAAGACGTAATAACTTTAGTTATTAAATTCACCTTCATCTTATATATATATATATATATATATATATATATATACATATATATATATATATATATATATATATATATATGTATATATATATATATAAGTAGGGATAATCTTAAGATAGATTGCAGCGAAACGACTGTGGGAGGGACAAGGGAAAATACTATGATATCATTTTCTGAAGTAAAGAGGTTAATTAAAGAGTTAAAGACTGGTTCTGCTTCAGGGATAGATGACTTATTGAATGAGCATTTAAAATATGCCAATGTCGTAGTATGTCTGCATATATCATTGCTCCTATCAGCCATGCTTGCTCATAGCTATATCCCTGCAGAGTTCATGAGGGTATATATCTTGCCCCTGGTCAAAAATAAGCATGGAGAAATTCTGTCCAGCAATAATTACAGGCCTATTGCTGTCGCTTCCTGCTTCTCGAAACTACTAGAAAAACTCTTGTTACTCCGATTAAATGATTTCTTATGGACATCTCCTAATCAGGTTGGTTTTAAAAGGTCCCACTCAACTGACCTGTGTATCTATGTGCTTAAAGAAACAATATCTAAATACATTGACAGTAATTCAACTATTTATAGCTGTTTCCTAGATATAAGTAAGGCATATGATAGGGTGAACCACAATATTTTATTTGCAAAACTAGAAGACAGGAAGGTTCCCATGTACATATTAAACGTATTGAAATTTTGGTATTCCCACCAATCTTTCACCGTTAGGTGGGAAAGTGTCTATCCGAGTGTTTTGGCTCCTCTTGCGGGGAGAGACAAGCCTCCTTGCTCTCCCCAAGGCTGTTTAATGTGTATATTGACGGATTAATTGCTTCACTTAATGAGGCAACAGTAGGATGTTGTATAGATAACACAAGGATAAATAACTTAGTTTATGCCGATGATATGGTGTTAATAAGTTCCTCTGTTAAAGGTCTGGATCGGCTACTAAATGTCTACGAAGTGTATTCGCAGAAACATGATATTCTTTTTAATGTTACAAAAACTAAGGTTATGCAATTTCATCCTAAAAGCTGTAATCAGCCATGATATAAGGTTTAAAATGAATGGTGAAGTAATTGAGGAAGTGCAAGAGTTTAAGTATTTGAGGAAGTACAAGAGTTTAAGTATTTGAGGAAGTACAAGAGTTTAAGTATTTGGGTCAAACTATTAGCAGCTCCTTGAGTGATGACTCGGATATAAGAAAACAATCTCGAAGCCTGTGTGCTAAAGCGAATATGACCATAAGGAACTTTCGATTCTGTACAAGTGAAGCTAAAACACTCTCTTTCGTACTTTCTGCAGTAATATACACGGACAGCAACTGTGGGTGAATTATAAAAAAGGTTCTGGCAGAACCCTAAATTTGTCGTACAACAGGGCTTTTAGACTCTTACATAAATTACCCCCGAGATGCTCAGCTTCACAAATGTTTGCTACCCGCAATGTCCCGAGCTTCCCGGAGGTAACAAGACGTGCTCAATACAGTCTAATGCAAAGAATTAAAAAATCAACCAACCCGATTATCCACGCTATCCATGAGTCCTGCCATTTATCCTCTAAGCCAGGGGTCCCCAACCTTTTTGTGCCGAAGAGCACATTCAAGACTACCGGTAGTGCGGCGGGCACCATTTACTTTTTCAAGGCAAATTTATAGTTGGACTTAATAATGAACATAATACACCAAAAAAACCATTTAATTCCTATGTAAAATAATGAACATAATACACAAAAAGAAACATTTAATTCCTATGTAAAATAATGAACATAATACACAAAAAAACATTTAATTCCTATGTAAAATAATGAATATAATACACAAAAAGAAACATTTAATTCCTATGTCAAATAATGAACATAATACACTAAAAAAAAACATTTAATTCCTATGTAAAATAATGAACATAATACACAAAAAAACATTTAATTGTAAAATAATGAACATAATACAAAAAAAAAAACAAGGATGGGCTAACAAAGAATCTTAGAAAAATTATCAAAACGAAAACTTAATTTATTTATAAAGAAATAATTATTTTCAAATAAATGAGCATCTGTTTCTGTAATTAAGTACTAAAATTTAATAAAATGTTAAGTATGTTACATATTTTAAATATTTAGTAACTAAATATTTAAAATATGTAACATACTTAACATTTTATTAAAAATTTAAATAAAAACTTATCAATCGTAGTCAGTCAGTGGCGGGCATACGCAAAAGGGTCGGCGGGCACCATGGTGCTCGCGGGCACAGGGTTGGGGACCCCTGCCGTCTAAGCTATGGAATTCTTGGTACGAAAACGTCTATCTGTAGCTCCACTTAACTTCGACATTACAGTATTATTTCTAATCAATTGTATATATTTCTATCCTTAGTATATGAACTGTCATTGTATTAATAATATTTGTCATATGGACTATAGTCTGCCAATAAACCTTTTCATTTCATTTCATATATATATATTAGTGATGTAGGTCACATCCGCATCCGCATCCGCGGAACATCCGCACGTTTTCTCGCATCCGCATCCGCACTTTGGCCTGCGGATGTCGTGCGGATGTGGACCGTTGAGATAAAACGTCATTAATAAGCGGAAATTATCAAATTCTACTATATTAATAGAACTAGTTCATTGTGCGCAAAAGTGATGCAAGCGACAAGACGAGAGGCTGTTCTTGTATGAA
>JAJOZX010004588.1:215000-345000 GCA_023014485.1 Bathynomus jamesi | reverse complement strand
TTCGCGTGTGTAAATAGCACACCTTCCTGGGTTTTCATGAGGTATGCAAAATCTGCTCTGGTTTCTTGCATGAGTCCTTTCAGGTATAAAACTTTGTCCGAGAAATGGTTTGATTTAAGACCCTGAATGTTGGCTAGGAATATTTTTATTTTTTCCCTTTCGTTTCTACATACTCGTGTTTCCGATTCATTTTCCAATGGTGGTGCCGGTTTCGTTGCCGCGTGATTCTCCGAGAATTTTCCTCTTTTTATCTGGTTCGATACCCGTTGTCCCGATATCGTATGTAATGTCTTTCTGTATGCCTTCTGTACGGCTCTCGGAGCCCTGTATTTGTCAGATGGCTTTGTATTTGTTGGATGGTATTCAATAGTTGAATTGTGTTGGGTACATCTAAAAACTTGGTAGCCTTCTTTGTTGCTGGTTTCGTCTGCTCACCTGTCGGGTTCCTTTGAGGATGGTGGTAACGGCATTTTTGTCGTATTTGCACCTCCCATATCTTGCATAGGTGTTGCAGACAGTAAGATGGTGGAACTTGCACTTTTTTTCAAATTTGCAATATCCTCTTGTGTAATGTGTGTTACATAACGTGGGATGTGCATAGATGCATTGCCCATCCCGATATCTGCAGTACCCTTTTGTTTATTTTCTACCCCTTCTATTTCTTGTTATCTGATTATTTTCTATGTTCTTATTTTTGATATTATCATTATTTTTCTTCGGCTGTTTATTTTCTACGTTTTTAGTTTTTATCTTTTTATCATTTTGCTCGTTGGGCAGTTTTGCTACATCGCAACTTTTACTTATCTGTTTTCTTTATTTTATGTCTTCATTCCGTATTATATCGTTATTCGTTATTTCCTCTTCTCTCTCATCCACCCGAATTTTCATTGGGACATTATTTATCATATACATATATATATATTTCAAAATAAATTCTCGGAGATAAGACTTACTCGCGATATATAACTTGGGAATTACATCGCATATGAATTTCATTCGAATTTTACTTTGGGACCATAAAAGATTTTCAATTCCAGTTCAAGTTCCAGTATTAAAAAGAAATCTCGCCCATTCCATTTGGTAATAAAAACTATTGCTGAAATCTTGTTTTGGATCTGGACTTTTTTTTTTGTAAGAGTAATGGTACTATCCAGCCGATTTTTAAATCTTTACTTGGAAAAATGTACTTACGTTGAATCGGACTGTGTATTTTGTCTTTGCATTGAAAAAAATTCAGTAATTTACTTTTAATAAAATATTTTAAGGAAAATACTGACGAAGAGGAGCGATACGGAAAGTTTCAACATTTTCCAAAAGGAATTAAGTAGTGGTTGTCCTTAATATGACTGCGAGGCAGCTCTGAATAGAACGTCAAATCTGCCTTACGGATTTCAACTTTCATTAATACAGTAAAGTGAATAAGCTAATATATGGTTGTTCTGTTTTAAGTTCTTCACTCCTAAATTCTTTTACAAAGGTTCCCCATCGGATTTACACATTTAAATGTATTTATGTAACAACGAAATCAATGTGTAACATTTGCGTAACATTTTTAGTAACAAATGTAATGCTCTTATTTGTTATTTCGCTTAGTAACAATTTCTTAACGTTTAATGTTTGATTTTTATTCCTCTTAAATGCGTAACTTAGGAATAATGTGTGTTACACACAATTGCCAGCCCATGTAGCTCTGTGGATAACACCATTTCCCTATAAACGAAAAATGAAGACATTGAGGTCAGGGATTAGACTCCCTATGGTGTCGGTAATAATAATAATAATAATCCGAGAGTTAACACAATGGGACGCATTAGTCTGACCTGAGCGCTGTGCTAGTTTCTGGCCCTTCTTACTGATTATTATATATATAAAGTCCCATAGCATGCATAAGGCATAATGTTCATGGTATAGCACAGTGCTCTTCAACCTTTTTATGCTTACCGCCCACTTTTGTAACTTTTGAATCTCCGTATCGCCCACCAAAATTAAAAATGCAAAAACTCAAACTAAAAGTTATATACCCTGCATAAAACAATAAAATTAATTACAATTACCTTTAGATTAATGAGATCCTTCGCCCACTAGTGGGCGGTACCGCCCAGGTTGAAGAGCACTGGTATAGCATATTATAAAATTGAGATTGTAATTAAAATAAAACAACTCCAAAGATATTTTGCTACGCATGTTTTGGGATTAAATGTAATTATAAAAATGTATTACTTTTATGTTACCTTTTTCAACTTTTGAACATGTTTCGACGAAATATCTTCAAAAATTAAAAAGTTCAAATGTCACTTTCAAATTGGTACAACTTTTAATTGCGTTTTCTGGCGTTTTTTAAACTTTTGTCGCTTAACCACTTCTTCCTCGGAGGGCCTCATATAAGCACGCTGGTCTTGTATGCTTATGTTAGTTCAAGTTCTTTAGTTTACAAGAAGACGTGTACAAGATAGTTGTCCTTTAGAAATTAATGTAAAGTAGGTTGATTAAGGCTTACATTATAATTAATTCGGGTTACCTTCGTGACCAGTGTCGTATCGTAATCCCGTTTCCCGTCGATCAGCGAAGTTAAGAGACATTGGGTGTGGAAAATAGTTGAATGGGAGGACGTCCTCGGCGTCCAGATAATGTAGCGACCCGCGGTTCGGATTCCACGTAAAAGTGTACGGTCACGCCGTCATACGTCCGTAGAGGTGGTGAATGAGATTAAACAACCCCATCCAAAAAAATAATTATTTATCCAGTACAACAGAATGTTGTTAATTTTATACATAGTTAAAACAACGCGATACAGTAGAAAAGATTATGTGAAAACTTCCTTCGCATCATCTAAGGTCATATGACAGAGGGGACCTACAGCTTTAAGTGGGATCCGAACCACGCGTCGTTACAACATATGGACGCCACGGAGAACTGTACCTCATCCAATTACTCTCCAGAACCAATGTCGCTTTACTTCGCTAATCGACGGGAAGTGATGTTACAACAACAACAACGACGTAGCCCAAATCTTCCAAAAAAAAGATGCATTTTTGTCCTAAAACGTACTTATTTTAAATTTTTATTTATTCTAATCGTTGAAAGAATTTTCCAAAACTTATAACTCCGATTCATAATAGGATTAAGTTGTAAGACCATTGTGTTTTATCAAAATCGTACTGTCACTTTAAGAGATTAAATTCTGAAGGAAAATTATTTTTAGGTTGGTAAATCCGGTCACTTTTCACAACATATAGGTAGTCACTATAATAAAAAAAATTGCTTTGTAAATATATGTTATTTATCGGAACCGCAGAGAAATAGCCATTTTAGTCAGGTGGTCACTATGCAAAAGATGTCACATTAACAAGTTAAAAAAATGAAAAAAATAAATAAAAGATCTATCTATCTATCTATCTATCTATCTATCTATATATATATATATATATATATATATATATATATATATATATATATATATAATTTAACTGTAATTCACGATTAAGGAAAATGTTGCTATGGCAACATTAAAGAATTTGCGTGTTGCTTCTGCAAATGAAGTCTATCCTGAAATGTCTTTGCTTTGGTATGTTGTGTTTGTGCCATTTTGAAGTTATTGTTAATAGATCGACATCATATTGAGTTTCTAAGTTCGACTCTCACTCTGACATCAATGCATTCTTAATGGGCCAAAATTGAGTTAAAACTTTATATTACAGAAGCTGAGATGAAGTTCCGAATTGTACCTAGATATTGGCATGCAGTGCGTTTTCGTTCAGTTGGTAAATTTCGGTTCGTAACTTAACAACTATATATATATTATATATATGTGTGTGTGTGTGTGTGTGTGTGTTTGGAAATTTTCCAGAATAATCTTATTTTTAAATCAGCGTTTCTTAAGCTTTTTTATCCGACGCTTCGTTCGAACTGAATTCCTTCCTTCACGCCCCTCATTTTTTTTTTAGCTGCAAATGGCATTCATGGAGTATAATTTATTGGTACCATAATCAGTATGAGATAGCGTTAAAAAGGAATGATTCCTTTATTAATGTAATATAGTATATAGCGTGTTTTCTGAATAATTTTTACGTATCACGCCGGATATACTCTAGTGACTGGAAATAAAATTATTGAAAATATCCAGATTTGTACTTTTTATTTTTTTCGTTAACATCTTCGCGTCCTACTTCAGTAGGTTTTCCGTCTTCCCCCCAACCCCCCCTCAACCAAAGGTTAGTAAACGCTGGTTTAAATACAAAGAGGAGCACCAAAGTTCAAACCGTTTATCACAAAATTTAATTTGCAAATGTTTCAGTATATACAGTATATATATATATATATATATACACACACACACACACACAGTATATATATTGGTTCACAGGTTCAAATTCACACTTTCGTACTCCACCATAAATACAAAGGCATGTCGTTTCTTAGTGTTTAGAAGTGTTTCGTTCGAAAACCCGCAGATGGCAGCACCTTGCAACTCAAGAGCATACTGCTGAAATCGTGTCGTCTTCAGCTTCAGTGTGTGATCAAAATGAAGAGCGTGAGCCTGTCCTTTGATCAGCGCAAGAAGATACTGATGGGGTGGTACTAGAAATCTGAGAATGTTGCAGGGGTGCAATGTACTGTACATAAAAACCGTCTCACCATCGCACGATTGAGGGACAAATTCGAGGCTGAAGGCACCGTGTACGACGTCTGTAAAAGGCACTCGGAGGAGGCCACACTCTTAGTGCAGTGAAAAAACCTTGTAGCTGTTGTTAGAAGCATTCAAAAGCTCACTACATAAACCCAAATGACAGTGTGCTCTTGTGCTCTTGAGTCTGGCAGAAGTAAGTCAAGAGGCCACTGAATACTACGGGGTGGGTACAGATTGGAAACCATACACTTCATATCTCTTACAGGCATTAAATGAATATGATCCAGACCGGAAGCTTGAATTCTGGGGATAGTTTTTAAACAGAAAGCATCAGAATTTAAAGGTCTGTGTCACGACTGTGTGGTCAAATGAAACCTTTAGGTCAGGGGTTCCTAACCTTTTTCGGCCGATGTACTACATTTTCCTACCATGCTTTTATAAATACTACCATTAAAGAAGGTAGGCGGTAGGTACCACCTAATCAAATCCGTAGGTGTGTGGTGTTCAATCTTGAATTTTTAGCCTTACCCAAGAAGTTATGTTTATTCCAATGTCATTCATTGAGATTTAAAGTGAATAAAAATCATGGTTTTGAAATCTTTCTGGATGACATGCAAACTACAGTAAAAAAAGTCGCGGGTTATTCATTCACAACTAATATTACTTTTATGAACATTAACATGAAATTAATTATCAATTAACAAGCTACGTATTTATAATCCTCTTGCGCACCACCTAAAAGAGCTCCGCGTACCATCGGTAGTACGCCACATGCCACAGGTTGGGAATTGCTCCTTTAGGTTGAATGGAACCAAATCGACAGAACTGTGAGTGCTGAACAACTGAGAACCCTAATTTTCAAGTGAAAAAGGAAGTAAAACTGCTAATAGTAACAGTGTGGTTTCTTCTTCAGTGACACAGTGACAGGTGGTCGGCACCTCATCCTCCTCAGAAGAAACCTTGTGCCCGCCAATGAGAACTTGCATAGCAATGAACAAATGTTTTTTCAGCAAGATTGCATTTCCCTACATTTTCAAAGTGATGTACCGACATTTTTAGCTGAAAATTTTCCTGGGCGGTGGGTGGGATGACGCGGATCAGTAAAATACCCATCAGACAATCAAGATCTCACACTCCTAGGCTTTTCCTGTGGGATGTATTGAAAGACAAAATATAAACCATAAAACTCCCAACCATCGAGAAACTCCAACAGAAAATCGTCGATACTCGTAGCGCCATTCCCGTAGAAACATATGCCGTTCTGTGTCGCTCTGTTGTCAGACGCTGCAAATGCCTGCGTCCATGCCGATAATGAACATTTTGAACACCTGCTAAACTGTTATGTGGCGTCAGTGGTATGCTGTCGAGTTGCAAGATACCCCCATCTGTGGGACCTCGAATGAAATACGTATAAACATTGCAAGACAAAATGCCTTTGTGTGGTAGTGCACAAAAGCGTCAGTATATATATATATATATATATATATATATATATATATATATATATATATATATATATATATATATATATATATATATATATATATTTTCTTGGACACTGTATATAATATTTATGTATATATAATGAAACGAAGGACCTATGTTGCAGTAGAAATCCGTCATTTATCGCAATTAAGAGAACGTTTCGGAAATACCAGTTTCCATCATCAGTAGCTAAAACATTAAAAGACATTAAAACTAAAATAAAGCTGAAATAAATTTAAAACAATACATAAGACCACAATTTTTTATGATACTATAGTAAATCAAATAATTAAGAACCAAGCAGAAAACCAACCTTCAGCGTGGCAATCCTAGAGAGCAACTTCATAAAAACATGAGAGGACAAAGTCAAAGAATTAGTTGGTTGTTCTTTAAATGATGGATGGAGGAGGATTGTTCGCTAAGGGATGGTCTTATTTTATGAATGTTAAGAGTTTTTAAAAGTTTTAAACCTGAAAACGTCTGACCAACTGAAAGTATTTTAAACTCTTTGAGTCCAAATGGATGAGAAAACGCTTCTGAATGTAGACCGATAGATGAGTGTTCTGGGTGAGAAAAAGGTCTTTTGGTTCTATGTGAGAAACCTCTATGTTTATCCACTCTTTGTTTATGTTGGAGGGATGTTTGCCCTACGTAGCTCGTTTGGCAGTCAGCACACGTAAATAGATAAACCAGAGAAGACTTTAAGTAGCTCGTGATATTTTTTTTATGGCGCCAAAAACTTTGAATGGAACACGAGTTTATTCCTATAAACCGGAAGCTGCAGTGGGGGGGAAAGCTCCGGTAAAGAGATTTCAAGGAAGAAAGAAGTTTAGGGCGAGATCCACCCAAATATGAAAGTTTCATGTAAACTGGAAGTTTTGCAACAGGAGATAGTGGATGAGTCACATCAATATATTTTGAAGGAATTTGTTACCTGTTTGATGAAGACAGCGAAAACGGAACAGATTCACAGAATGATGAAATTTCATCATGGAAGGAGAGCCAATCGGGACAAAGACGGAAAGCTGTGAAATTCTAGTTTTCAAACTCGAAACTTCGAAATCAAAGGGGGATGTAACTGAAATCGTTAGTACCCAAAGAGGTGGTAGTTTTCTTCTTGTATATGAAGGAAGGTGGAAAAATGTTCATGAACCCTGTGAACTGTACATTCACGGAAGGACGGTTTGTCGTCATACACATTCTCGAGTATGAGATAATTCCTTGAAGCGCAAAAACAAGAATAAGATTGTATCGAATTACCAGCATCAGGACCACATTTATTACGTCGGCTGGTAAACCAGTCTTCCTGACACTCTGCTTATACAAAGTAAAAATTAGCTATTCGCGTTAACTGATCGAAAGCGATGTTCGTTTTTATATGTACTGTAAATATTTTTATATTTATTTTAAAAAATTCAAAGTGCATACGATAAAAATGTTTTCTCTTCACTTTCAAAATGATGGAGTCACATATATGTACAGTAAAACACGTAAGGGTGTGAGAGTCGCTTTAAAACTAACAGCCGAAAAATGCATAAAATTTTTTGTTTCCTTCCAAGAATGAAATCGGGTTTAGGAGCCACTCCAAACCGAAAATCGGAAAATATACAGGGCGTCCGAAAAAGCTCTGAAACATAATAAAATGCATATCTTTCTCATCGTTAGTCTGCGAAAAGACGTATTTCCTTATGATATTTTCCGGCAATGAAAATCTACTTCTGCAGGAGTAATTTTCAGCCAAAAGTCATGAAAAATAATATAACTGTAGATATATATATATATATATATATATATATATATACAGGGTGGGCGGAAAGTAGCTCCCTATTTTGGATTGGTAAAAAAATACGTATATTATCCATTTATTTCAGAAGAAATAATATGAAAAGGTAGGCATACATGGTAGGTTTTCTCTAAAATTCAATGTGGGCTCCAACTCTTTCCACCAGCTTCTGGAGCCGCCCAGGAATGGCGTCCACTGACTTTAGCAGGAACTCCGGCGGGATGGAGGACATGACTTACCGAATTCGGTCCTCCAGTTCTTCCAATGTCCTCGGTTTGGTGCGGTAGACTTCTTCCTTTACCCACCCCCAAAGAAAGAAGTCGCACGGTGTCAAGTCGGGGCTCCTGGCTGGCCATTGATGTGGACCACGACGACCCATCCAACGCCCAGGGAAGTGGGCATCCAGCCACTCACGGACAACAAGAGCGAAGTGCGGAGGGGCGCCATCTTGCATAAATATCGGATCGTCGATGTTCTCCCATGTGCTGACAACCGGCCAGACCTCGTTTCGCAACATAGCAAGGTACCGCTCAGCATTCATGGTGTTGCGCAGAAGGAACGGGCCCACAACCTGATCTGAGGTCATACCACACCACACCGTTACACTGAACCGATTCTGCCGTTTTTCAGCGGTAACCATGGGATCCTCTCCTGCCCAGTAGTGGCAATTGTGGCGGTTGACAAAGCGTCCGACGTGGAACACCGCCTCGTCGCTCCAGAGGATGTTGCGGAAGAGATGGGGCCAGTCTTCATGCCAAGCCAGCATGATTTCCCCGAACTCCATGCGAATGTCGCAGTCCTCGTCCGAGAGAGATTGGCAGTAATGCGGCTTCCACGCACGCCAGTTCAGCTCCTTCTTCAGCACAGTTCGCACTGAGTAGCGGGAGAGTCCACTTTCCCGAGCTGCCTGGCGAGTTGACTTTCGTGGACTCCGTGCGAACATTTCCTGAACTGCCTGCACCGTCTCCTGGGCCCTGGATGTCGAAGGGCGACCACATCTTCGAACATCTGCCACAGACCCCGTGGTCATGAGCTTCGAGTGGCAGTTCTTGATTGTTTTCGGGTCCACTTGGGCACGTGGTCCGTGAATGGCCCGCCACCATCTTTGAACTCGAACGACAGATTGCCAAACTTCGTACCGTGCCGCCAACTGGGCACGCTCCTGCAGTGTTAAACGCTCAGCCATGTTACCCTTCAATCTGAAATGAAAAAAAAAAAAATGAACATTACAATTGTACCACTTTAGAGAACACAGAGAACCTTTAGAGAAAAAAAGATTACTGTTAAATTGTACCACTTTAGAGAACACACCATAACAATATAACAATACAATCACAATTTATACATAATTTATATGTAATTTAAATTAGGGAGCTACTTTCCGCCCACCTGTATATATATATATATATAATATAATATATATATATATATATATATATATATATATATATTTATACAGAGAAATATTTCAGTTAAACGCGTTCTTATCTTTCTTACAATGCATAGATAGTTATGAAAAGATTACCGTTCGTTTGGACAAAGTTAACAAATAAAAAAAATTATATAACTCGAACATAATCGTATAATGTAAACATCAAAGAATTTCAGGAAAATAAAAAAAGTTAAAATGCAAAAGTTTTCGTACTTACAAAATTATTTAATTGTCCACCTTTTTGCTTGAATGACTTCAGTGGTTCGTTTTGGGTATTTTTCTACAAGGTTTCGACGTCTCTCAGTAGAAATTTTAGTTCATTCTTCTACCTAAATTTTTGCATTTCATTCAAATTTGAAAGGTTTCTCTTGTGATTGCTTTTTTCAAATCAAACCATAAATTCTCGATTAAATTGAGATCTGGGCTTTAACTGGCCACTTGAGAAGCTTCAAATACTTTTGTTGAGCCTTTTCATGGTGCTCTTACTTTTATAGTTTGGATCATATCTAGTTGCAGTACCCAAATGCAACCCATTCGCAACTCATGAACTTAAGCAATACTTTTTCTTCTAAAATTTCCTGATATGTTCTTTGAATTCAAGATTCCACTGATGACACCAAGCTTTCCTGTACCAGAAGCACTAAAGCATTCTCAAACAACCACTATGTATAACCGTAAGAAGGATGTTTTTTTCCTGGAATGCAGTATTGATTTTTTGCTCGTTCCCGAATAATTCAAATTTGGTTTTCTGTCCAGAGAACTTTCTTCTAGAATACAAATCCATCATTTTGATTCATCATTTTCGTAGCGGAGGTTTTCTTCGTGCAACTCTTCCATGTAGACCATTCTTTCTCAAAGTACAACATACAGTAAAGGAATGGACATCGAACTTAGACAGTCTTAATGTTTAGCAAATATCACCCGCAATCACTCGTCGATTCTCAACAGCCATTCTTTGAATCCGTCTAACTGTACGTTCTGAATTCTTGCAAGGTCATCCACACCTTCATAGAGTTTTGATTGTTCCAAACCCTTTACATTTTTTTATAACTGCAACAACCGTCGTAAATTGAGTTCGAAATTCTTCTCCTATCTTCCTATAACTCTTTCCAGACTCGTGTGCACCAATAACAGATCTCTTAAGATCTGTAGACAGCTCTTTACCACGAAGACCCATTGCTTACAAATGGCTCGTACAGTCATCCGTCTTTTATGAAGATTCACGGAGAAAAACTCTAGAATTCAGAGTTGCCAACAGTCTCTAATCAATAAACAGCCCACTATTGATAAAAAATTTAAATTCTTCAGGCCTAAGGTGGACACACAAAGTATTAAATAATTTTGTAAATAATTGTACGAAAACTTTTGCATTTTAGCTTCTTTTTTTTTAATTTTCCTCAAATTCTGTGATATTTTATGATACATTATATGTTGGAGTTAAATTATTTTTTTATTTGTTAAATTTTTCCGAACGAACGGTAAGCTTTTCATAACTATCCTGTCTATGGTACAAGAGATAAGGATGAATACAGTAAAACCGAAATATTTCTCTGTACGAAACTTATGAGCGCCACATTTTATATATATATATATAATATATATATATATATATATATATATATGAGAATAGAATATAAGTTGCTTATAAAGTCATTTTTGTGAGTAAAAAATTGAGAAGGCAAAAGTTTAGATATTTAGGACAAGAAATTGTTGGCACAAGGCTAGTGATATAAGATTAGAGATACAAGGCTTCTCCTGTTCGCCTAACTTGATGGAGAAGATTATTGCCTTCTTGCTTTCGCCATGTTACATATCCATGTGTGTGTATTATATATATATATGCATCATATATATATATATATATATATATATTAGGGCGGTCCATAAAATCGAACTTTTGATTTTCAGTTCCTACCCTCCTAATCTCTGTCACTATAGCAGAAAATAAATTGTGAAAAATTTCACTCACATCGGCGCATAATTAGTGGGCGCTCATGGGGTTATGTTTTTCTCTGAATCACTCATTACTATGATCTATTACAGGTGCTAATTAATGCTGTTTTCTGCTCTTTCACAGGTTGGAGTGTTAAATATAGCTATATGAAATAGATTTTAATAGATAGTGGTATACCATACATTGGTTTATATTTGTTACATTTATTTACGGTGACGGTCATATCAAAAACACGTGGTTTTTACTTGTTGGACAAACTGGACCAAAAGATTTTAGGCAGTAAACTGTCTTCAAGTGGCCAGGTCCTAGTCATCATGTTGTGAATAAGAAAGACATCAAACAAAGCGCCGAAGAAGTGCTGGAGGAAGTTTACTCATTTTGGGAAAGAGCCCGCAAGAGACCAAGAATATTTTCAACTCGGAATTATCTTCAGCCTTAGACAGGACGGGGGTGAGTGACCGGATGGCGCTTTACATTGTATCGGAAACAGCTCGCAGCCTTGGCCAAAACCTCGAGGAACTGACTCCCAGCTGATCCTCTGTGAAGCGCAGCCGAGAGCATCATTGCAGGCAGCAGGCTGAATCGGTCCAAAAAGGATCCCATTCCGGACCAGTGGTGGTGCACTGGGACAGAAAGCTACTGCTAGACTTTACCAACAACGATCAGGTGGACCGGCTTCCTATCTTAGTGTCCACCTCAGATGGCACCTGCCAGCTCTTGGGAGTGCCAAAAATAGCTTCGGGAAGTGGGCAACAGCAGGCACAAGCGGTGTTCGATCTCTTGCAACTTTGGGGACTAAGTGAAAGAGTGGTGGGGATGTGTTTCGACACTGTCACTGCTAACACTGGCCGTCACTCAGGATGTTGTTTGCTCCTAGAGCAGAAGTTGCAGAAAGAGCTGCTCTACTTTGCATGCAGGCATCATATCATGGAGCTAGTTGTTGCTGCCGCGTTCACGGCGTGTCATGACGCAATTTCTGGTCCTAAAGTTCTGTTATGCAAGAGATTCCATCACAGTGGAAGTACATCGACAAAAGCAAGTCCCAAACAGGTGTTAACGACCCCACTGTTGGTCCATCACTATTACCAGTCAGAGAAGAACTTCTGAAGTTCGCCAAAGACCAAATTCAGCGTGAAACGTACTGAGACGATTACAAGGAATTTTTGGAACTCGCCATTGTCTTCCTTGGTGGAAATCTTGAATCGCTGATTTGATTCAAGTGCCCAAGTGCGATGCATCACGCTCGCTGGATGTGCAAGTCCTGTATCCTATCAATACATGAATGTTCCGGGAGCAATTGCAACATCTCACACCGAAAGAGAAAACATGCAAGACATGAGCATCTTCGCTGCGACAGTCTACCTGAAGGCATGGTTCACTGCTCCGATGGCAACTTCCGCTCCAGCCCAGGACCTTTGCCTCTTGGAATCATTGAGGTCGTATCCACAGCAGAAGCTCTCCAAAGAAGCCAGTCAGAAGCTGGCAGGACAGCTCTGGTACCTCTCTGAGGAAATGATTCCATTGGCCTTCTTCGATGCTGATGTTCCAGCTGCAACGAAACGTCGGATGGTCACAGCCCTATACAAGAAAGAGGGTAGAGAACAGATTCCAAAGCGTGTCAACCCGCCTCTCAGGTCGTCTTTGGAGAGCCTTGTGACAAAGAATTCAATGAGGTTCTTCGAGACTGCAATTGTCTGCAGGTTTCTTGAACAAAGATCCGGATGAATGGGAAAAAATAGAGGAGTTTCAGGCGGCGCTTAGGGTTGTGGAAAACCTCAGGATGGTGAATGACCACGCCAAGTGAGCTGTGGCCCTCGTCCAACAGTACAGCGGCCGCCACACCAAAGACGAGGAGCAGCTGCAGTATCTGCTGCAAGTAGTGTCGGAGCATCGCCGGAAGTTTCCAGATGCCAGAAAAGGCTCTTTGACTCGGCGACAATGAGTGGTTGTCAACCATGACACCCCAATCGTAGAACGGATAGTACTCATCCATCAGCTCGTGGATGTGGGTGACCCAGAGGCGGTGGAGCTGTAGTGCATACCATATAATACATACTACAGTGATAGAAGGATAAATTTGAAACTCGTGTGCGATCTCTAAATATGAACTGATTAAAACGAAAATTTACCTGCAACAATTTCTCACAGAACCTCACAACTTCAGTGGGTGGGAGCGAGGAAATATTAAAAAAAGAATTCCCCGCTATAGTTATGGACCACCCTAATATATATATACACACGATACTAAAGGACAACGAACTTAAAATGCATAAGGGGCAATGCAAAACAAAGTACATAAATATTGTCCTGGCAAATATTCAAGGAATAAAACCGAACAATTCGCTAAACAAAGTTTCGTACCTGAAAGGTTTTATGGACGAAACAAGGGCGGACATCGCATGCCTCACAGAAATACATCTTAAAGATTTCCAAGGAAACTGCGATAACTGCGAACACTGTATCGATAAGAAAGAATTTCATATTGATGGATTTAACTTACTAAGAGCGGATGTGCTATTTATGTACATGAGACAGCAATAAGTAAATCCAACAACTTCGTGGAACTTTTGCAGTGAAAATAAAGAAACTAAACGTGGTACTGATAGTCATCTATAGACCTCCAAACACTCAAAATGAAAAATTTTCGAATGCCATTAATGATATCAGAACCCTAATAAAGTCCATAAACTCTCCATCCCCTAATATAATACTCTGAGGCGATTTAAATTTCCCATTTATAAAATACAAAAAGGTGGGTAGAAATATATTTATACAGCAAGATAAAAGGGCACAAGAGAAGACCAGGAGCAAGCAAGAATGCTGATGGCTCTCACAAACGAGTTTATGCTGACACAGGAGATAACAGAAAATAACAAGAAAAATAACTGCCTAGATCTGGTATTCACGAATAACACGAACTTGATTACCGATATAAAAATAACCCCAACTATTATCTCAGAACACAACATAATCGAATTATCAACAAATATGGCGATAACATTAAAAGACAATACAAATACGGAAGGAAGAAGCAAATTTAGGGCTTTTAACTTAAACTCCAAGACCATAAATTGGGAAGAAATCAGATCACACATGGCCCAAATAGAGTGGAGAACAATTTTAGAAAATAAAACAACTGAGGAAATGCTAACAACTTTGGAAGAAAAGACACTGAGAATTTTAGAAAAATATGCTCCGAAAGCACAGCCAAAAGGAAAGAGGAACTGGGTAGAGAGAGGCAAAAGAGAAGAATATTCCAGAAAAGAAACAGAGTAGCGACGAAGTTAGCTTATTGCGGAGACAACAATGCCAGAAAAGTAATACGTAATACGAGAAAAACTGGAGTATCGATAGGGAATGCAAACTCTGATAAACCGCCATACAGAGAAGGAAGAGGAAAAGGAGGTAGAAGCAATAAAGGAGAATCCAAAATACTTCAACAGCTATGCGAAAAGGAAAACAAAAACACGCGCTACTATCGGGTCCTTAAGGAAAGGGAATAATGAACTAACAGACGATCTAAAAGAAATATCTGAAACATTGAGAGCCAGTATGACTCAGCCTTCAGTACTCCAAAAACTGACAAAGCGATACCTGACACAGATGCATTCTTCGAAGAGAAATTGCAAGGAGAATGTATAACAGACTTTGATTTTACCCCAGAAGATGTAGCGAGAGCTATAGGACAAATGAAATCACATTCAGCTGCATGTCCGGACAAATGGAACGCACTATTAATTAAAAACTGTAAAAATGAAATAGCTACACCCTTATACTGGATATGGAGATCCCTGGACACTGGAAAAATACTGAGTATCTTGAAAAGAGCAAACATTGTCCCTATATATAAAGGAGGGGATAGATCTCAAGCAAAGAACTATAGACCAGTGTCTTTGACGTTACCCTCACCACAATATTTGAAAGAATAGTCAGAGAGAAAATCTATGACTTCTTGAAGACAATGGAAAGATTCAACGAAAATCAGCACGGATTACGATCAGGAAGATCATGCTTATCACAACTTTTAGAGCATTATAGCAATATCCTAGATGCACTTGAAGGCATTGACAACTATGATATCACATCCACGGATTTTGCTAAAGCTTTCGTCAAATGCGATCATGGTATAATAGCACATAAAATTAAACATATGGGAATAACAGGCAAAGTGGAAAAATGGATCTACAACCTCCTCAGAGAACGTCTACAGGTAGTCAAAATTCAAGGTGTATCATCATCAGAATCAGAGGTACGCAGCTCAGTACCACAAGGTAAAGTACTGGCCCCACTCCTGTTCATTATCATGCTAACAGACATAGAGAGTGGAGTAAACAGGAACAGTACAGTAACATCCTTTGCGGACGATACAAAGCTCAACAGAAAAATCAGCAACACAAATGAAGTGGAGGCTTTGCAGAGGGACACGAACAAAATATACAAATGGTCAGAAGACAACAATATGACATTTAACACCGAGAAACTTCAGCTCTTGATATATGGTAGAAATGAGGAACTTAAACAGAGTGCATATTATGCTCCAGATGGACAGGAAATTCAGAGAAGCACGAAAACGGTCGACTTGGGGATAATAATGACCGATGATGCCAAATTCGAGACACAAAATCAGATAGCAATAAACAAAGCAAAACGAGCCGCGGGACAGGTACTAAGAACGTTCAAAAGGAGGGACAAGACAGCAATGATTCCCCTGCTGAGAACACTGATCATACCAAAACTTGAATACTGCTCAGTTTTGACGTCGCGATATAAAAAGGAAGAAATTAATAAACTAGAAGAAACGCAGAGACATTTGACAGCCAAGATTGATGGCTGCAAAGAACTCAACTACTGGGAAAGACTATGCAAACTAAATCTGTACTCCCTGAAAGAAGAAGAGAGAGAGGTACACCATAATCTACATACGGAAAATGATTGAAAAACTGGTACCAAACCTCATACTAAACCCAATTACCATTCAAACAACACTGGAAAATAGGAAAGGCAGAGTGTGTAGTGTTCCCAAATTAAAGGCCCGACAAGGGACCTCTTCAACACTGAAGGAAAATAGGTTAGTTGTCAGCGGGCCAAGACTTTTTAACCAGCTTCCAAAAAAAACCTCAGAAACGTTACAGGGTCAAAGTTGAAGTCTTCAAGAGAAGACTAGATGCCTGGCTCAGGACGGTACCAGACGAGCCGAGTGTACCTCAGTAGCCCTGTTCAAAAATCAACTTTGTCTTATTTTCATAGGTTTCTGTACTTTTTCCCATGCATTTTGACCTGAAAAGGCCGAAAATCACAACCATTTTGACCTAGGTTCTAGGGAAGCATTGCCGCATGGAGCTTTAAGTTTTCTGCCTTGAAATCGGCCAAAAGCACCAGTTCCGGGGTCCCTTGAATCATGTTTTGCACTATAACCTTTTATCTAAACAAGATAGAGCAACAAAATAGGCACCAAATTAAAGTGTTTTTAATCCTCTTTCTAACTTATACAATTATGATAGTCTTGGAACAAGAAATGACACATTGGTACATACAAAGATTTCAGAAATATCACAAAATTCGTTTTCTCACACTCAAGGCAGACAAGGCGCCTTATTCATGACACAAATTTGAGATTAACATTTTGTCACAAGTCTAATCGATCAAGAAGTGAAAGCATTACATGATGATTAATTTCATAATGACATTTACACAGTCAGTTGTTGAGAGTTTGTTTCTTGAAGCTGTCAAAGCGGCGTCTGTTGAACTCCACAGCTTGAAGGAGATAGTCCCTTTGCTTGGCATCTGTTGTTATGACATTTGCAAAGTCGCTCATCATCTTGACACCACGTTCAGCAATGTCATTCACCGCTTTCAGATTCTTAACATAGTCCAACGCTTTTCTGTAGTCCTCATTCTGTGGCCAAGACGTGACAGGTTCCAGAAGCCACTCGGATCCAATGTTCAGTGTGTCCAGCAGGAAATGTGATTCTGGGCCAATGAGATCAACCAGGGTGGTCTTAGCTGTGACTCTCTGGAATAGAGGCTTTCCTGTTCTGAAGCTGTCTGGCTTCTCAGTGGCATGTAACTGGGCAGCAATGTCGTGCTTCAATGTGTCACTCAATCTACTGCTGAACAGGGCAAATGGCACGACTTCCTGCGTCAGGTACCATTTGTGGTTTTCCATCTTATTAAGTACTGCATCAGCAAGCTCTGGGTCAGTTTTCTTGTACTTCAACATGTCCTGGATTAGACGTAGATCATTCACGGGAGCATCTGCAGCAGACATTGACATCATCCATACAGGAGTGTAGAACAGCGCAAGGAAGGTGTTGAGTCTTTCCAGCTTTGATACAGTGTCTTCGTCGTACTCAAGTTGATCTGCAAACATCAGCATTTTCATGGAGTACAGGTTTCTGGCCATCCATCTGGCCTGATGAATGGCGCCTGGTCGACTCCAGTGAATACCTCGAGGAGGCGTTCCTCCAAGAACAATGACTGTCAGTTCAGCCATTTCCCTGTAGTCGGCTCTTGGAAGCCTTTCTGCTGTTAGAATGTCTTGGAGTATTTCTTCACTGTTCTTCTTCTTTTCCTTCAGCCATTTGCTGTTGATAGCCAGCATCTTTGGGTTTTCCTTGGACAAGTCCGTCCAAACATCCTTCAGATGCTCAAACCAGGGATTATCTGGCCCCTTCACCTTCCCAAACAGCTTCTCCCAAACTGCTCCTACTAGGAT
Source organism: Bathynomus jamesi (assembly GCA_023014485.1). Taxonomy (NCBI): domain Eukaryota; kingdom Metazoa; phylum Arthropoda; class Malacostraca; order Isopoda; family Cirolanidae; genus Bathynomus; species Bathynomus jamesi. The sequence goes on along the minus strand of JAJOZX010004588.1, from coordinate 327,004 downwards.
TTCCAGGATGTGATGTCGACAGGCCAGATAAAACACCTTTTTGTTCAGCATTTTCTCTAGCAGTTTGGCAGCTCCTCTGTGAACTCCACTGTTACTGGATGTAGTGTCAAAAACAAGGGCAGTAACATTATCCGTAAGTTCCCATGTCTCCAGTAAATCCATTGAAGCCTCAGCCTGAGCTGTGCCAGAAGAATTGTCGATGACAGGTACTCCCAATAACTTTCCTTCAGTGTATGAAGGGGACCAGACACTAGCACAGCTAAAGTCTCTGAGGTACTTCCAGGTTCACTGCCCAAGACATCTTTGAGCAACTTTCCATCCCAGTGTAAGGCAGTGTACTGTGGGGGGGTTTCACAAAACTTGGACATGTGACTCTGGCTGATATTATACCTGGACAGCATTCTGTTGCGACGTGTTGTTGAGGTTGAGATGACGAAGTTATCCAGATCAGCCCCTCCAGCTTTCAAGGTGGCAGAAACCATGGCAGTAACTTGATTGTCTGATAAACCAAGACGATCAGCTGTATTGCAGATGACATCACATTCCATGACCTTCCTTGGAAACGTCAAAGTCACACTAGTCACAGTGTCTTGATGGTGAGAACATCCAGGACGAGGCTGATGGTAATCCATGTCCTCTGTGTTAGCGTCGTTGTCAGTTGAGTCACCCCAGGTAATGTCATCCACATGAACAACTGCCTCTTGTTCTGCTGCAGCTGTAAAATAATACAACATGTTAAGACAGTAATTGTTAAGTACATGCTAAATATCGCAATGGAGTAAAACTTAAAACTTTTTGTGACGTTCAAAGTAATTAGTTTTACCTTGTTCTTGTCTATGCTGCAGTCTTTTATTCCTCGCTGCTTGCTGCAGGGATCTTGTCTCAAAAATCTTGTCATGACCAGACATATGACCTTTCCTCTCAGTCTTTTGGTCTTCGTAGAACCTGATATCCTCATCTTTCTTCTCTCTGGATAACAGTCTGTTGTTCTGTATTTCCTGGATTGCATCTGGAGCTCCTATATCGAACAGGCTGTCTAATTCCAGCACAAATGCTCCTCTTTTTCCTCCAGGGTTACTTGCTCTTCCTTTGCTTTTCACCAGAGCACGATGTTTCTCATGTAGTTTCATGAAGAGCTTCATTGCGTTGTACTTGGTCATTGTCTTGATCCTAGCCATCTGCCAGAATGGGATGATAGATTCAACTGTTTCATATGCAAGGTCTTGAACCATGGGCCTCCCTGCATTTTCCGGTAAATTCTGAAGATTAAGGAAATACTGGAACGCCTGTCTGTTGGTGGAAGCTGGGAACCACTGATAAAAGCTGAAGGGTATCCAACCAGGAAAGTTTCAGTGAGAGATCTGGTAGATGGCCCAGTTGACACTGCCTGTGGACAGTACGTGGAGGTTCTGAGATATCAACTGTGCGCCCACGGAGCTCCCTCAGCTCCTTGCTTAATGCCATTGTGAAGTTGTAACTTGTAGATGGTTTTCTAGATTCTGATTGAGTTTCTGTTGTTTCCTGAAAAATGATAGATAATTATTATTATTATTATTATTAATTATTATTATTTATTATTATTATTATTATTATTATTATTATTATTATTATTTTATTAATTTTATGCTCTTTCATTTGATACCTAATTTGTTGCTCTATCTTGTTTAGATCAAAAGTTAAAGTGCAAAACATAATTCAAGGGACCCCGGAATTGGCGCTTTGGCCGATTTCAAGGCAGAAAAGTTAAAGCTCCATGCGGCATTGCTTCCCAACATCCTAGGTCAAAATAGTTGTGATTTTCGGCTTTTTCAGGTCAGAAAGCATGGGAAAATGTACAGAAACCTATGAAAATAAGAAAAAGTTGATTTTTGAACAGGCCTAGTGTACCAGGTTATGTGTGGTGGAGAGCGCCAGAAAGCAACTCGCTCCTCCACCAAGCCAGGCCTAGAGGCGGGGACACCAGTTTGACCTTCGTGTGAAGAGAGACCGACACACGGAACATCAACGAGGTTAACGAGGTATATATATATATATATATATATATATATATACAGGGTGGGCGGAAAGTAGCTCCCTATTTTGGATTGGTAAAAAATACGTATATTATCCATTTATTTCAGAAGAAATAATATGAAAAGGTAGGCATACATGGTAGGTTTTCTCTAAAATTCAATGTGGGCTCCAACTCTTTCCACCAGCTTCTGGAGCCGCCCAGGAATGGCGTCCACTGACTTTAGCAGGAACTCCGGCGGGATGGAGGACATGACTTCCCGAATTCGGTCCCCCAGTTCTTCCAATGTCCTCGGTTTGGTGCGGTAGACTTCTTCCTTTACCCACCCCTAAAGAAAGAAGTCGCACGGTTACCGCTGAAAAACGGCAGAATCGGTTCAGTGTAACGGTGTGGTGTGGTATGACCTCAGATCAGGTTGTGGGCCCGTTCCTTTCGCGCAACACCATGAATGCTGAGCGGTACCTTGCTATGTTGCGAAACGAGGTCTGGCCGGTTGTCAGCACATGGGAGAACATCGACGATCTGATATTTATGCAAGATGCGCCCCTCCGCACTTCGCTCTTGTTGTCCGTGAGTGGCTGGATGCCCACTTCCCTGGGCGTTGGATGGGTCATCGTGGTCCACATCAATGGCCAGCCAGGAGCCCCGACTTGACACCGTGCGACTTCTTTCTTTGGGGGTGGGTAAAGGAAGAAGTCTACCGCACCAAACCGAGGACATTGGAAGAACTGGAGGACCGAATTCGGGAAGTCATGTCCTCCATCCCGCCGGAGTTCCTGCTAAAGTCAGTGGACGCCATTCCTGGGCGGCTCCAGAAGCTGGTGGAAAGAGTTGGAGCCCACATTGAATTTTATAGAAAACCTACCATGTATGCCTACCTTTTCATATTATTTCTTCTGAAATAAATGGATAATATACGTATTTTTTTACCAATCCAAAATAGGGAGCTACTTTCCGCCCACCCTGTATATATATATAATATATATATATACTACCTGTAAATACTACGCAAAAGGATACTGCAGATATCGGGATGTGCAATGCATGCACATCCCACGTTATGTAACACATATTACACAAGAGGATATTGCAAAATTGAAAAAAAAGTTCCATCATCTTATTGTCTGCAACACCTGTGCAAAATATGGGAGGTGCAAATACGGACAAAAATGCCGCTATTACCACGCTCAAAGCAACCCGACAGGTGAGCAGATGGAACCAGCAACAAAGAAGGCTACCAATTTTTTAGATGTAGCCCACACAATTCAACTATTGAATACCATCCAACAAATACAAAGCCACCTGACAAATACAGGGATCCGAGAGCCGTACAGAAGGCATACAGAAAGACATTCCATGTGATATCGGGACAACGGGTATCGAACTAGATAAAGGGAGGAAACTTCTCGGAGGATCACGAGAAAAAAATATATGTATACACCAGGACAAGGGGGGCACACGGGAAGACCAGGAGCAGGTAAAGATGCTACTAGTTCGAGCTGACGAATTTATGTTAACACAAAAAATAACAGAAAACACAAGAAAAAACAACTGCCTAGATTTGGTATTCACAAACAACAGCAACCCAATTGATGACGTAGAAATATCCCCAACTATAATATCGGATCACAACATTATTGAAATAACAACCAATATAAAAGCAATAGGAAAGGAAAGAACATGAACAACAGAAAGAAGCAATTTCGAAATTTTAAATTTTCACTCCAAAGCTATAAACTGGGAAGATGTTGCATCCAGCATGGAAGTAATAAATTTGAAAACCATCTTCAATGCCTTAAAGGAGAAGACGCTGGAAATTGTGGAAAGACATGGCCCAAAAATACAATAAAGAAGAAAGAGAAGCAGGTTCGAGAGACAGAAAAAGTTCATTGTTCCGAAAGAGAAAAAAGTGATTGCAAATTAAGTAACTGCAAGATAACATCAGAAATGATAAACTTCAGAGTATCGATTGCGTCATACAGGAAGTAATTGAGAAGCATACAGAGAAAAGAAGACGACGTTATGAAAGCGATAAAGGTTAACTCAAAGTACTTCTATAATTTTTCAAAAAGGAAGTCGAAAAAACCACACGCCTATCGGACCTTTGAAACCGAAGAAGACCGTGCATTATCTGAGAAGAACTACAAGGGAAAGTATAACAGACTTCGATTTCACGACAGATGATATTACACAAGCTATAAAGAAGGAGATCGATCGAGGCCAAAAACTATAGGCCATTGTCGCTTACATCTCATCTTACTAAAATATTTGAAAGAATAGTTAGGCAGAAAATGTATGACTTTTTGGAAACTCAGAAAAAATTAAATGATAACCAACATGATTTCGGTCAGGCAGATCATGCCTATCACAACCAATGGAACATTACAACAACATTGCTGATGCACTGGAAAGTACTGAAAACTATGGTGTAATATACACAGACTTTGCTAAAGCGTTCGACAAGTGTGACCATGGAATCATAATACATAAACTGAAAATCTATATGGGAATAACAGGAAACGTAGGGAAATGGATATATACTGTAATTTCGTTAATGAGCGGCAGCAAGTCGTTACAGTACAAGGAATATCTTCGTCAGAATCAGAGGTCCTCAGCTCAGTACCACAAGGAACCATATAAGCTCTACTACTCTTCATAATCATGCTGACATAGATGAGGACGTTACCAGAGACAGCACAGTAACATCCTTTGTCGATGACAGAAAGATCAGTAGAAAAATAAGAAACCCAGAAGATGTAGGATTTGTACAAACTGACATGAACCAAATCTACAAGTGGACGGAAGACAAACAATATGTAGTTTAATACTGAGAAATTTCAACTGTTGTGGTACAGAAAAAGAGAGGACCTAAAATCCATGGGAATAGTATACCCAAATGGGCAGAAAATTCAGAGAAATTCTAAAGCAAACGATTATGGGTTGTAATGACTGATGATGCGAAATTTGAAACACAAAATAAGAAGCAGTAAACAGAGCAAAGAGAATAAACTGGGCAGATTCTGAGAACCTTTAAATGAAGGGATAGAAAAATATTATTCCTCTACTGAAAACCTGATCATACCCAAATTGGAATACTGCTCGGTCCTAACATGCCCATATAAAAAAGAAGACATTAGACAGCTAGAAGGGATTCAGAGAAGCTTCACAGCCAAGATCAAGGGGTGCAAAGAACTAAATTACTGGGAAATGTTACGCGAATTAAACTTATATTCACTAGAAAAAGAGAGAGAGAGAGAGAGAGAGAGAGAGAGAGAGAGAGAGAGAGAGAGAGAGAGAGGAGAGAGAGAGAGAGAGAGAGAGAGAGAGAGAGAGAGAGTTACAAGGAGGAGGAGTTACAAGGAAAAGAAGTACCTCAAAAGGCCTTGCGGCCATACCGAGGAGGTACCAATGGCAACGGGTGCCAGGGAAAATTTTGTAAAAGTTTATTTTCTTTCAACTATCCTAGCAGTAGTAGAAAACTGGATAGAAAAGTAGAAGGCTCTCTCCCCACCCTCCGCTCCCTCCCTGCCAGAGGCAGGTACGAAAAAGGTTGAAGAAAATACCTTGACCCTGGAAAAGTAGCCAAGGAAATTTTACAGGAAAGTGGAGAAATATAAATAGCTCTATATTTAGCTTGCTCACAGAGACACCGTGCAAGCGATCTCCTGCAGAGTTTTCTTATGTTTTAGTCTTGAACTATGAGAGTATTCAGTACTTTGTCTAGCCTATTTTTAAGCACATTTACACTTTGACTGGAAACAACCTCTGAGGGAAGTTGGTTCCAGATATTAACTATTTTATAGGAAAAGAAATTTCCGCAGACAGAGGTCCTAAATGTCTTTACACACTCAAATAGTGTGCAAGATTCGTCTACCCTTTTCTTGAACTGATCCACAGAGGAACTGTTCACAACTTCCGAACGTAACCTGTTCCATGTGTCACAGATGTATACGTAAAGTAATTCCCACACACACTAGTCCTAAACCGTTTCAAATCAAACTTCCAACCATTGTTGCGAGTTGGGTTATCATTTAAACTAAACATACTTCTAAAATCGACATCGTTGAACCCGCGTAAGAGCTTGAAAACCTCGATCAGTTGACCGCGCAGCCTCCGAGTTTCAAGCGAAAACAAGTTCAGGGCGCGTAACCGTCGATTGTAGACCATATGCCTAACGGAAGGGATTAACTTGTGGCCCTCGCCTGCACTCGCTCCAGCCTCTCAATATCTTTCCTTAGGGTGGGCGACCAGAACTGCACAGCATACTCCAGGTGCGGCCGAACAAGGGAATTGTACAGTGAGAGCACAATCTCCTTGTTCCGAAACTGAAAATTGCCTCCTGATATAACCCAATAGTTTCTGGGCTTTCTTTTCCACCCTACACACTGTTTCGTAAACTTAAGATCGCTGCTAATTAGCACACCCAAGTCCTTTTCTAAATCAGTCACCTCGATATTACTACCCAACATCGAGTAGTCCGACTTGGGATTGGCGTAGCCAATGTGCATCACTTTGTATTTACCCAAGTTAAACGGCATTTGCCATTTTTCGGACCACTCTCCTATCCTACCTAGGTCCGCACGCAGTTCCTCGATCGCTTCGGGCGTCCCAACATTGGCCCCAAGCTTGGTGTCATCAGCGAATTTGGCGATCCGACTAACGATGCCACCGTCGATATCATTATGCAAATGATAAACAACAGCGGCCCCAAAACGGAACCCTGAGGAACCCCACTAGTGACCGAGGCCCAACCCGAACTACCCCCTTTAATTACCACCTCTGCGCCTATTTCTCAACCAGTTTTCAATCCATCTAACCTATTTCCCCCACGATACCCAGCGCGCGCACTTTCGCCATTAGCCGGCGGTGAGGTACCTTATCAAAGGCTTTCTGAAAGTCGAGATAAAGTATATCAATCGCCTACTCTTATCGTACTCACTAACATGGCGTGGAAAAAACTCGAGCAAGTTGGTGAGACACGACCTATGCCGTCTAAACCATGTTGGGAGTCCACAAGCAGCTTGTAGGAATCAAATGGTCAACGATCCTATCTGCTATTATCCCTTCTAATAATTTACCTAAAACTGAAGTGAGACTAATGGGACGATAGTTCCCTGGACTTTCGTGATCCCCTTTCTTAAAGATAGGGGTCACGTTGGCTTCCCTCCAGTCACCATGCACCTGGCCCATCTCCAACGATTTGTTGAAGACTGTAGCCAGGTGGGGAGCCACCTGGTCGCGCACTTCTCGCAACACTCTGGGGAGAAACTGGTCTGGCCCAGGAGCCTTAAACGTGCTCAGTTTGTCTATTCTAGCGGCAACGACTGTCACGGTACATCTAACACTATCCAGGCCAGCACCTTCGTGCCTCACGCCTGGCTCGGGGAGACGCGTGTATCCTCCCTGGTGAACACTCCCGCAAAGTACTCATTAAGCACATTAGCGATGTCCGCTAGAGAGAGAGAGAGAGAGAGAGAGAGAGAGAGAGAGAGAGAGAGAGAGAGAGAGAGAGAGAGAGAGAGAGAGAGAGACCATTATTTACACTTCGAAAATAATGGAGAAACTAATCCCTAATCTTACTCTGAACCCTGTAACTCCCCAAACAACAGTGGAAAGTAGAAAAGAAAAACTGTGTCGTGTTCCCAAATTAAAGGCTAGACAGGGAACATCCTTAACCCTGAAAGAAAATAGTTTTGTTGTGAGAGGACAAAGACTGTTTAATCAGCTGCCCAAAGACCTAATGAACACGAGTGGTGTTGCGGTGGACATCTTCAAAAGAAGATTAGACACCTGGCTCAGAACAATCCCCGATGAGCTGGGGGTACCTGGCCGTGTGAGGTGGAGAGTACAAGAAACCAACTCACTATTTCACCAGGCCAACTGGAGAGGAGGGGCGACAAGCTTGACCTTCGTGAAATGAGGAATCAAATCATCGCACGGAACATTTGAAAGGTTGAAATAAAAGATATATATATATATATATATATATATATATATATATATATATATATATATATATATATATATATGAAGACATAAATTCAAAAGGACTTCTTTAATACTGGAAAAATGTATTTTCGTGATACTGTAATATACTACAGACCTTGCAAAGAATAATGAGAGATTTATGTTTCTATAACAATAACATATATTCAGAATAACACTAATATATTTCACAGTGAATGAAAATAACTGATACTTAAATAGGTTGAGCAGTATAACTCTACGGAATTTCAGCCCAGTATTTCGTTTACTTTTTAAAGAATTTATAAAAATTGTATTAATAAAGTGTAATAAAGTATTTTGTCTTTAAGTAATTAATGTTTCAATATTTAAAGAGGAGACCCAGATTTACTGTCTAAAATAGTATTTTTTTTGTACTATTTTTATGTTAAAATGTAATAAATATAACATTAAGCACCTAAGCATTCCTTACCTTCAAAGGTAGAATTATTTCTCAAAATCCCCTAAAATCGTTAAAGATGAATTTTGCCACAGAAAATTAGTTCGTACTCGTGTTCTTTAGAGACGAATTCCATTTGCTACAATAAGCATGAGGTAGAAGGTACCGCAGCACAATTCTAAACGGATTTTCGCTTGGAGCAAAAATAATTTCAGATACAGCGAAGCAGTATTCTAAACCTGTTTTCGCTTCTAGCAAAAATAGTCATAGATTAATAGACTTCTATGCTTTAGATTTCTTCTAAATTTTTGTCGATTTCCAGCTGAAGTACCCCATCTATTCCTTCGGCTGGTAAACTGGTCTTCCTAACACTCTTTTGAACCAAAGTACAAGTTAGATCTTTGCTTTGATTGGTCGAAAGTGTTCGTACAATGAACCATGCAATGAGTAATGAGGGATTTATGTTTATATAACAGTAACATATATGGAGAGAAATACCAATATATTTGACAGTGCGTGTAAAAAATTATATACGTATTTCGTAATTATGTTTAGCAATAAAACTCTACGGAATTTCAGCCCAGTATTTAACTTACTTTTTAAAGAATTAATAAATTGTGATGATATTTATACGTATTTCTGTCTCTTCAAGAAATTAATCTTTCACATTATTTCACAGATTTAGCATCTACAATATTATTAATTTTGTATTCTTTTTATTATTTTATTTATATTCTTTGATGTTCTTTGATGTTATTTTTTGTTGTTGTACACTTTCTTAATATTTATTATAGTAAATGGTAAGAAGTTGAAGAAAAAGTAACATCCACTACAACCATTTCCACACGACATGAGAGTGAGTGCGCCCCAAGGTTCACTCAGCTTAACCGGATGCCAGCAGCCGTAGCGAATCAGCGCCACACGGTTCGGAGTCCATCACTTTAACCACTGATTACTGGGCGATATATCTTGGTACCTTGGTTTAGCTTCCGCCTGAATTGTTCATTCTAACAAAGGTCAAGCTTGTCACTCCACCTCAGACCTACAGTTTAACGTGAATCCGAACCACGCCCCATCAGCAGCCCAGCGTCTTAACCACCAGGCTACCCAGGGTACCCATTTATCTACCAACCAATTTTTTTTATTGAGTGGAAAGAAGAACAACTAAGTTTGCTGAGCGCCGCCAGCCGTCACCGGGTCTCGATCACGGGGCCGATGGATTCATAGTCTGCGACGCTAACCACTACACCACCGCCTATATATATGGATACCGTAATGAAATTGACTGGATTCTTTGGATCTGATATATTTGCATGTCGGTTATAAAGAGATATAGAGTGTAACATATTTGTGGATAGTAGTCTATTATGACTTGATCCTCTGGATCGAGAGATTCTATCTTTAGTTTTTAATTGATAATTAATTAGTTTTGAATTGATAATTATTTAGTTTTGTAAAAATTGGTTGTTGCCAATGTACAGGCAGTTTTTACATAGTGGAGCCGTCTCGATGGGCCGAAGTGGCCCCTAGTGTTCCCATTATAATAATTTCTCATGTTCTTATGTTCTTGTGGTTCGGAACCCACGTGAAATTGTAGGTCCCCTCCGCTACCACGGAGGACATCTACAATACTCAATTACGAAGGCAGTTAGGTAGACCAGCCATTAGTGGATCCTAGGGTCTTTGTGTGTCTGAAACATTATAACATTATAATATAAGCTTATATATATATATATATATGATAGAATTAAACATAATAAAATATTTTTTTTAGTAAACTCTACGGAATTTCAGACTAGCATTTAATTTACTTTTTAAAGAATTAATAGCGCTTTTATTTGTATGATTAGAATAATATTTCGTATATTTAAAAAGGAGACCCAGCTTTATTATCGAAATTATTATTATTATCATTATTATTATTATTATTATTATTATTATTTATTATTAGTTGCATTGTTTTTATATTAAAATATACTAAATATACCATTAAGCATATAAAAATTCCCTACCTTCAAAGGTACCATCGATTCTTAAAATCCCTTAAAATCATTAAAGATAATGAATTTTATCACAAGAAAATCAGTTCGTACTGTGTTCTTTGGAGACGAATTCTGTTTGCTACGATAAACATGAGATAAAAGAGAGCAAAGTTCATTGCTAATAAAAATATGTTTTTAGGAAAATGTAAATTTAAAAGAACTTTTTTAATATTAGAAAATCATATTTTATTGATACCATAATATATGGTGAGTTTGCAAAAGAATAATGAGAAATTTACAGTATATTTACATAACAGTAACATATACTGTGAATGATATTTATACATTTTGCATACGTAATAATAGGATGACTCAGTAGTAAAACGCTACGGAATTTCAACCAATATTTCATTTACTTTTTAAAGAATTAATATAAACGGTATTAGTAAAATGTATAGTGTTTCTGTCTTTAAGTATTCCATATTTTATGTATTTAAAAAGTAGACCCAGATTTACAGAAGTGCCTATAATGTTATTAATTTTTTACATTGTTTTTTATATTAAAATATAATAATTATATATTAAGAAAAGGTAACATCGAGCAACCTCATTTCTCCACGATGTGAGGGTACTCAACGTCCGATGCCAGAGTTGTAGGCAGGCATATAGAGTAAAATGTTATTTTTTTAGTAAAACTCTACGGAATTGTAGCCCAGTATTTAATTTACTTTTTAAAGAATTAATTAACTTGGTGTATATATTTATATTTTGAGAATAATATTTCATATACTTGAAAAGGAAAACCAGCGGTACTATCTATTATTTACTATCTTTACTATCTACTTCTAATATACTATTTTAGAAATGAAGCCTTATATATATATATATATATATATATATATATATATATATATATATATATATATATATATATATATAACAGTTTTTTTGCGCACACCTACAGGTCGCTACAATTGGTGTAGAACAATGCGGTTTTCACCATTCGATGCGTCATTTTATTGTGCAGTGCCCATGCTAAAAAAAAAATTCCCTAACATAATTCCTTCCCCCCTTTTAGGGGTACAGTTCTTCCCATGCCTGTACACGCATTTTTTAATTTTTCATTTTTAATCATAATTTTGGCACAAAATAAGTCAATATTTACTAAACATTTAATATCATTCGATTCACAAAAGATTTATTTATCGATTCAATTTAAAAAAGCATATATTTTTAAAATTCATAAAGAACTTTTTGCAAAAAACTAAAAACAAACATACATTTTTAAAATTCAATGATTTTTATACAAAATATTTTGACATTTTTAAAATTCATTGATTTTTATACAAAATATTTTGATATTTGTTATAATTTTAACATTTTTCGATTCACAAAAGATTTCTTTATCGATTCAATACAAAAAATTACATAATTAAAACGGGCAATTTAAATAAACACGAGTTTAAAGTTAAACGAGCCACACTCGAAATTATTTACCGTGACTTTTGTGCGTTTTATTACTGTGGCTTTTGTACAAATAATTTTACGTATACACAAACAATTTGATAGGATATTGATTTATCATTCTATTTTTTAGTTGTCATAGAAATACGTTAATTAAGTTATTTGATTAGATGCGCTTTTATAGTTGAAGATCACTTTTAGAAAATTATTTATTTTCCCCACTTTAAAATATTACAAAATTTCTATTAGGTATCCTAATATCATTATGCCTGTCGCTGTAAGTAAGAAAATAGCAATTAAATAATTAATTTTAAAACATTAAATGACGTCATCAAGATCATTACGAAACCTATGGTAAAATTATTGAATACCCGGTTAGGTTCATTGAATGCCAGGTTAGGTCATCTGTACGCCCTTGACGATTGGTTAGGTTAAGTCGTGATATTTTCGTTGGCTTTAACGAAAATATCATGACTTAACCTAACCAATCGTCAAGGGTGTATAATTAACCTAATCGGGCATTCAATTAACGTACCCGGGCATTCAATTAATCTAATCTGGCATTCAGTTGACCTAACCGGCCATTTAATTAACCTAATCGGGCATTCAGTTGACCTAACCTAACTGGGCATTCAATTAACCTAACCGGGCATTCAGTTTACCTAACCGGGCATATATATATATATATATATATAGCGTTCAACATCCACCCCGGCAACGCCAGGTCGCTCCGCTATTATTGAATACCCGGTTATGTTCATTGAATGCCAGATTAGGTCATCTGTACGCCCTTGACGATTGGTTAGGTTAAGTCGTGATATTTTCGTTGGCTTTAACGAAAATATCATGACTTAACCTAACCAATCGTCAAGGGTGTACAATTAACCTAACCGGGCATTCAATTAATGTACCCGGGCATTCAATTTATCTAATCGGGCATTCAGTTGACCTAACCGGCCATTTAACCTAATCGGGCATCATTACTATTATAATTTAGCAAAAATGTGTCTGCCTGTCTGTCCGCAGAAAAAACTTTTACGTTTCTGAACCGATTTCGACCAAACTTCGTATGGTGGATGGGGGTGATTAGTAATGAACGAAAATATATGTCTAACCAGCCCCCCCCCCCACCAATTACTGGGCGCGATAAAACCGCGATAAAACCATAGAAAAGAACGCAGCAATGAAAATCTTGAGCTTCACATTGTGTCAATATTTGTGAAGCCTCAGATTTTCATGACTATAGTTTTATTGACCAAATAATTGAACCCCCAGTAATTAGGGGCCTGCGACCCCGCAATTACTGTCTGTTCAATTATTTGGTCAATAAAACTATAGAAAAGAACGCAGTCATGAAAATCTTGAGCTTCACATCCGAGTTCATCGTATCAAGATTTGTGAAGTTTTAGATTTTCATGGCTGCGTTCTTTTCTGTAGTTTTATTGACCGAATAATTGGTTCGCCAGTAATTGGAGGGCCACAGGCACCCCAATTACTGAGGCCCAAGGTGAGAGGAATGGGAACGATATCCAGATAAAGGGCTATTGATGTTCAAAATAAAATACGCCGTAGGCCCACAATTCGGTTTGGGTCGAAGGTCCAAGCACCGCAGATCTAGCAAAATCGGCGCATAGCGCCGATCTTTTGCTAGTTATTTACTATTTTCGAAATGACTTTTATAGGTTATGGAGACGTTACTTAATTGGTAATTAGCAAATCGGTTTTAATTACACACACACACACACACACACACACACACCACACACACATATATATATATATATATATATATATATATAAACTTATAACTTATAATTTTTAGATATATATAACTTTACTTCACCTTCTGTCCATATTAACGTTTTCATGTAAAAAAGGAGGAGGGAGTTAAACTCCCCTGTTTTTGACGTTATAGCTTCAGTGTTTGTGATGTGGTTTGAAGTTGAGGTGTCAACATTCAAACTCATTTTAAAAGGATGAAATATAGAGTCACACGGGCAAATAAAACAGGAGGATATTTCGCCTTTCCACCATTTTATTACGAGCATGGCAGAGCAGTGTTCACCCCTATTCCCAGCTGGGAGGGTGTGAGCTAAGGAGGGAAAGACGGTGCATTCTGGTTTATCAGCCCTTAATGTAGACACGCGTGCACACACACACACACACACACACACCCACAGCAAGAGAGAGAGAGAGAGAGAGAGAGAGAGAGAGAGAACAATCGGACGTACTGTACACAGGGTGGCCACGATATAATATTGATACTCTAAACAACTAAATAACTAGTTGATTTAACCTAATCTAACCTAACCCAGCGTATGCTAACTAAACCTAACCTAACCCAACCCAACTTAATCTAACCGAAATTAACTCGTCGAATATATATACAGATCAGATATCATTAGCCCGGAGCATTAGAACAGTGTTTCCCAAACTTCTTCGTTTGACGGTACACTCACCAAGATATATATATATAATATTATATATATATATATATATATAACACAATAACCGCGTGAAAATTAAGTACAACAATTAAAATCTCAAAGTTTCAAAACAAAAATACACTAAAAACCGCAAATCCTTTCGAGAGAAACTTTCCGCATCATTCAGGAGGTGAGCAGAAACCGCCTGAATACTGAGGGAAGCTTCTCTCGAAAATTTTCGCGGTTTTTAGTGTTTTATTCTTTTAACTTTTGCAGGATTTTAATTATATTATATATTGTACTGTATACTGAGAAGCTATTAAGAAAGCTAGTGAGAAGCGAAGCAAAAAACTTATTAGAAAAAGTAAGCACAACTACGAGCTATATACTGTACAGTGAACCAAATTAAATCGAACCCGAAGGAATTCTATAATTATGTTAGGAATAAAAAGGTAGTTTCGCAGAGTTTTGGTTCACTCATAAGCGAAATAACGAAGAAATTTACAATGACTTACAAATGACGGGAGTTTTAAACAAATTCTTCTCTTCTCTCTTTCACTAAGAAAATATGAACAACATTCCTGTTCCCGTAATCATGCTCACTGATGATTATTTAAAGGTTCACGATTTTACCATTAGTGAAACTGAAGTACTCTCGGACATAGGTAAAATTAATCCTAATAAAACTCCAGGTACGGATAAGTTCTACCCTAGGGTACTTAAAGAAATGAACTGCGTAATGGTCTCTCGTCTCGCATACTGTATATATTTAATAAAATAAATAATAATTATAATAATAATAAATTATCTGGAGGCTGGAGAAGTTTCGTTTGATTGGAAATTTGCAAACATTACGCCAATATTTAAAAAGGGACAAATCGCTTCCGGAAAATTATCATCTGTAATTGTTTCAGAAGTAGGTAAGCTTATGGAGACGATCGTTCGGGACAAAATAGTTAATCACTTAGAAATTAATAAATTAATCAAAGATTCTCAACACGGCTTTCGACGTAATCGTTCTTGTCTTACTAATTTGCTCGATTTCTTTAATGATATTGTATATTAATATATATATATATATATATTATATATATATATATATAATATTATATATATGACGAGAATAAAAAAAAGATATTATATATTTCGATTTTCAAAAAGCGTTTGATAAAGTGGCACATAAGAGATTATTAACTAAACTTCATTGTCATAGAATTTATGGTAATGTTCTCAAATGGATCAAAATTGGCTTAGTGGACGTAAACAAAGAGTAGTCATTAATGGCAAAACGTCTGACTGGAAAAGTGTAACTAGCGGCGTGCCTCAGGGATCAATTCTGGGACCAGTTCTTTTTATTATTTATATTAGTGACATCGACTTAGGAATTAACAGTATAATTTCAAAATTTGCGGATAATACCAAACTAGAGGGAACGAACAAAATCAGAGACAGAACGTTTGCAGATTCAAAAAGATATTAATAAATTACTTGAGTGGGCGGAAATTTGGCAAATGAACTTTAACATAAATATATGTAAAACGTTGCATATCGGTAGAAACAATGTTAAAGAAAAGTATTTTATGCGCGACAAGACACGAACAAGTGTTAGGGAAGAGAAAAATTTAGGTATTATTGTTGCCGACACTCTTAAACCGAGTAAACAATGTATCGAAGCGGCGAGAAAAGTAAATAAAATCGTAGGCTTTATTGGTAGATCATTTGAATTTAAGTCCGAGAAAACGATGCTAACACTATATAATTCTTTAGTACGCCCCCACCTGGAATACTGCGTTCCGTTCTGGTCCCCATATTTACGACAGGACATAGAATGGAAAGAAAACAGCGACGGGCTACCAAGATGATTCTTAGAGTTATTAGAGAAACAAATCACACACTGCCCGTTTAGAAGTGTTAAATTTATTTTCACTCGTAAAAAACGTATTCAAGGAGATTTAATTCAGGTTTTTAAAATAATTAAAGGTTTTGATAATGTCCACGCCAAAAAAATATTTCACCTTCAGGAATGCGGAGAGAACGCGCGGTAATGGTCTCAAATTAGTAGGTACACATTTTAATTCTAATGAAGCTAAACATTTTTTCTTCAATCGTTTTGTTCATTTGTGGGATGGATTGCCAGCCAGCGTAGTTCAAAGTAATTCGATCGAATCCTTTAAAAAGAAACTAGATTAAATCCCCAGTTGGAAGCATTTGATAGCGCGTAGAAATAATGTAGAATTTTCACTTGGATTCCCTCATCTGTATTTCAAAATTTTTACTTTAGCTTGAAATTTCTTTCCTACCTCTCAACCTCTTTTCTCTGCTTTGCTTTAAAACTTTCGCTCGTCTTTAAATTTTCTTATTTCTTTTAACCTTCCTTCTTGAACAAACAGCCTCGTAAGGACCGGTCGGTCTGTTGCTCTTTGGTGTCATTTGTATTCCTTTGTATATATAATATACAGGGTGTCCCATAAGTCCGGCATCATAAGAAAAATAATAAAAAAGGCAAAACAAAAGCTTTTATTTACAGAATGTGCTCAATATGTCCACCATTGTTTTCAATACACAAATTCAGACGTGATACCCAGTCAGCAAGCACACGGTGAATGATGTCAGGAGTAATGGTGTTACATGTCCCAATAATGCGCTGCCGCAAATGTTTAACACTCCTAATTTTCTTTGCGTATACCAGCGCTTTCAAGTGGCCCCAGAGATAAAAATCTAGTGGCGTGAGATCCGAGCTTCTAGCTGGCCATTCCACAGGCCCTCGACGTTCTATCCAATGACCAGGGAATTGTTGGTACAGGTATTCCCTTACTTGGGTGCTGTAATGTGCAGGAGCGCCGTCTTGCTGGAACCATGTTGGGAAATTTCCTTCTTCGTTCGAGACACTGGGAAATGCTTCTTCCTCGAGCATACGTAGGTAGGTGCCTCCAGTGACATGTTCATCGAAAAAGAGGGGGCCTATGATGCGATCCTTCCAAATACCACACCATACCATCACCCGAGATGCACCTTGTTCCTTTGAAGAGGTATACCAGTGAGGGTTGTTTTGAGACCAGTAGCGGGTGTTCTGTCGATTTACCTCACCATTTCCATAATAAACAGCCTCGTCACTGAACAGAATGGTGGACAGAAATTGGCATCCAGAGCATAAGAAAAATATGAATTATGGTTTGTAGAAATAGAAAATATGAATTTCTCCTATGATGCTGGACTTATGGGACACCCTGTACCATAATATGATATAATATACTTAGTAATATATATATATATATATATATATATATATATATATATATATATATATATATATAATGAATAAAACCACGAAGGAAATGAAACACAAAAAGGTGCTCAAGCGCTTTCGTCTAATGACATCCTCAGGAACACTGAAGTACATAAAGGGTTACGGCCTATATATAGGTTACAGAAAGAAAAAATAAATAAATAAAATAAATAAATAAATAACATACATATACACAAACATATATATATATATATATATATATATATATATATATACATACATATCTACACACACACACACACACATATATATATATATATATATATATAGCTATAAACGGAGAAGTAAAATAAAAATTAAAAAATAAAGGATTAACAAAGAGGCATACAGATTTGTAAGGAAAAATATCGATTTTTAGCACAAGATCAAATGAATTATAAAAATATAAATTTATACTGGAAATCTGCCCGGGTTTTAACACTTTGCCTTTTATAGTCAAGTTTCGATATATATAAAATAAAATGAAGATTAAAAGTTAATAAAGTAGCCTACAAGTTTACCAAAGATTTAGCGTCCTACCCTTTTTATCTAAATCTGTTTTGAAGGAATTCAAAACAACAGGATCGAGTTGAAAAAGACCTTTGCTTATGTTGAAGTTATTTGAAAGTTGGATAATAGCAGACTCAAGAATATTTCTATTAACAATGTTGCTAGAATGGAATAAAACTGAAGCATTATTCCAATCAATACAGTGGGATAACTCTGACAAATGGACAAAAAGAGCACTTTTTTTTTCTTTCTGTAACCTATATATAGGCCGTAACCCTTTATGTACTTCAGTGTTCCTGAGGATGTCATTAGACGAAAGCGCTTGAGCAGCTTTTTGTGTTTCCTTTCCTTCGTGGTTTTATTCATCATAAATATTTTTCACGTGTTACTTTCGTGAAATAATTTTCATATATATATATATATATATATATATATATATATATATATATATATTATATGAAAATTACCGTATTTCACGAAAGTAACACGTGAAAAATATTTATGATCAAAAGAACCACGAAGGAAAGGAAACAGAATGGTGCTCACGCGTGTGATTTGCACACGAGTATAAAAACAGCGTTAATATTCCGTTAGAACGGGACAGTCGTCCAGTGCCCTTTTTGTCCATTTGTCAGAGTTATCCTACTGTATTGATTGGAATAATGCTTCAGTTTTGTTTCACTCTAGCAACATTGTTAATAGAAATATGCTTGAGTCTGCTATTATTCAACTTACAAATAATTTTAACATGAGCCAGGGTCTTTTTCCACTTGATCCTGTTGTTTTGAATTCGTTCAGAACGGATTTAGACAAGAAGGGCAAAGTGCTAAAATTGGTAGTTTTTCCTTACAAATTTGTATGCCCCTCCCACAATTTATATTTCTATATTTATTTTATATATATATATATATATATTATATATATATATATATAGTCTCGAACTCTTTATTTACTTCAGTGTTCCTGAGGATGTCATTAGACGAAAGCGCTTGAGCACCATTCTGTGTTTCCTTTCCTTCGTGGTTCTTTTCATCTCGGGGACCATTCTGAGTTCAATCACCATGTATATATATATATATATATATATATATATATACACATGTGATTGAACTCAGAATGGTCCCCGAGATCTTTTGTGTTACACACAGACCGTGCATGGAACAAGGAATTCTTCTGGGAAAATTAAATCCACTATAGTTCAAATAAGTAATGGTAAACGACAAATACTATAGTTTTTCTTTTTCATGATGGATCCTATATGCTTTGCAGATAGCTGGTGAGGGAAGCTATGTTTTGGGGGCCTCTTTGCGAGTGACCCGTTTCCCACGTCGGGCTAACATCACGAAAAAGAAACAAACTATAGTATTTGTCATTTACCATTACTTATTCTAACTATATTTCAATTTTTTTATGGACCTCTCAAAATCGCTATATTAGGAGGATATTCCAGTTAAAAGCACTGGATTCGCGCGTATTAAAATAAAACTTTCCATGAAGTAATCATAACCAACAATGATAAAATTATGATAAAAAAAATTCTAACACGGAATGAGCAGTACAGATACGAAGAGATAGATATAAATAGATAATAATAATAATAATAGATATAAATAAAAAGTTTGGATACCGTCTCTTCAATCTCATACACGAATGCCGCGATTTTCTTAACTTGATGATGGTTAAAGGTGAATATCCGAAACGTTTTGCCTATGAATTTTAGTCTATAATTTTATTTTCAATATAATTAAAACTAAAATCCGTTTGAAAATGTTTTATTTATTAAAAAATCCTTCATTTAATTCGGGTTATTTTTTTTATTGAATTTTAATCTATTTGAAGGGAAGTAAAAAACTGAAGTTATTAATTATTATTATTATTATTATTATTATTATTATTATTATTATTATTACTCGTAGTACGGTAATAGTAAGTAGTATCTCCTTCATTAAGAATATTCACATCCATTGGAAGCAAAATTTTAAGAAGCATGAATCATGAGTTAAGATGAGTGATGAAAAACGTTTTCTTGCAAAGATGTAGATTATATATATATTATATATATATATATATATATATATATATATATATAATATATATATATATATATATACACACCGGGTCCAGTCAATAAATTCGCGGAATCACTATCAATGTGTTTTTAATGACCAACTTCTACCATTTAATGACTGGACGTCATATATATATATATATATATATATATATATATATATATATATGAAAAATTATTTCACGAAAGTGACACGTGAAAAGTATTTATGATGAATAAAACCACGAAGGAAAAAAGAAACACAAAGGGGTGCTCAAGCGCTTTCGTCTAATGACATCCTCAGGAACACTGGAGTGAAAGGACAGATCAAGCAATATATAGGTTACAAAATAAACATACATACATACATATTCATATATATATTACATATATATATATATATATATATATACATATATATATATTAGTAAGCATAGAAAAATTGTGGGAGGAGCAAACATTTATGGTTTATGAAACAGGTCACAAAAGAATAAAGAAATAAAAATAAATATAAATATAAATTGAGAAAAAATTAATTACCAAATAGTGCCTTAGTGATATATATGTCACAGCCTAAATAATCATAAAGAAATAAACAGGCAAATAAAAAAACCACAAATATATATACATACATATATATATATATATAAAAAGACACTTTTAGCACTTTGGCCGACCTTCAATATAAATTCAAATGGCTTGTTTATGGACAGGTCACAAAAGAATAAAGAAATAAAAATAAATATAAATATTGTAAGTGGTCTACAAATTCAAGCTCAAAAGGGAAGTTTTACAATCAATTTAATAGATGATGCCAAATTGATATATATGTCACAAAGAAATAAAGAAATAAACCCAAAAAAAAAAAAAAAAAAAATTAATTATTAAAAAAATAATAAAATAATAATAATAAATTGAAAGATAAATTTTAAGAGAGTCACACCAATTTATAAGGAAAAATTACACATATGCATATTATAGTCACAAACGAATAAAAAAGTACAAGTAAATATAAATTGGAAAAAATGATGCCTAGATGATATATAAAGACAATAAAATATATATACAACTATATACGGTATATATACGAAATATAAACGCAATATATACAGAATATATATATATATATATGCATAAGGGAAAAAATTACCAAATTTGTTTTTATAATTATTGTCTGAAAAAACCGTAGGTCGCAAAAGAATAAAGAAATAAAAATAAATATAAATTGAAAAAATTACAAATAATACACGTACACATGTATACCCGCATAACCAAATATATATACATATACACACATATATACAAACACACACACACACACATATATATATATACACATACAAGCTTGACCATCGCGAAATGAGAAATCATCGCGCAGAACCTTTGTGAGGTTGTAAGGTAAGGTAAGGTACATACACATATATATATATGAATAGAAACGACTTATGTCGTTTCTATTCATTTATATACTGCGCGGTCATTGCAGTTATATATGCATATATATATATATATATATACATTTAACTGCATGCATACATACATACATACATACATATACACACATACATACATACATATACACACATATACATACAAACACATTTAACTGCAATGACCACACACATACTCACATACACATACATACATACACATACACGCATACAGCAAAAAATTGAAAAATAAAATTGTAAGAGAAACAAAAGACAAAAACAAATTTTTTACCAAAGATTTAACAACCTGCCCTTTTTGTTTAAATCCATTCTGAAGGAATTCAGAGCAACGGGATCGAGTTGAAACAGACCTTTACTCATGTTAAGGTTATTTGTAAGTTGAATTATAGCCGACTCAAGAATATTTCTATTAACAATGTTGCTAGAGTGAAACAAAACTGAAACATTATTCCAATCAATACAATGGGATAACTCTGACAAATGGACAAAAAGGGCACTGGACAACTGTCCCGTTCTAACGGAATATTGATGCTGTTTTACACGCGTTTGCAAATCCTTTCCCGTCTGACCTATGTAAAAGGAATCACATTGCTTACACCCAATTTTATGATAATGCCTAAATTATTGGTAGGGCTATTTTTTACTATGATGTTTTTCACAATATTGTTATATGAAAAAACTACACTGATATCCAAAAGTTTAAGTACATTAGCAATGCCTAAGAAGCCCGGGAAAAATGGAAGTACTAAAATATTCTTTGACAAGGTGCGAGTGTTATTATTCACACGATAGAAGGTTCGTTTAGCCTTATTAAGACAAGATTCCATGAACGCAGAAGGGTAACACAACTCACTTCCAATACCGTTGATATTTTCCAATTCGGCATCGATGTATTCCGGACTGGCGATCCTAAGAGCGCGGAGAAACATTGAGGAAAATATGGCCTTTTTAATAGGGGTGTCATGTCCAGAGTAAAAGTGTACGTAGGACAAATTGTTTGTTTTTTTCCGATAGATACTAAACTTAAAACCCGGGCTATCCCTATGAACACGCACATCCAAAAACGGGATTGAGTTGTCTTGTTCCACTTCTAAAGTAAATTTAATGGAGGGGACTTGGTCATTTAACTGAAGGAGGAAGTCATCCAGGTCACGATTCATGGGCCAGATACACAAAATATCGTCGACGTACCGCAACCAAGGGATGCCAACCCCCAGGATTCTCGGAATGTAAGTAATTTCAAAAAACTCCATATAAATATTGTGTGTGTGTGTTTGTATATATGTGTATATGTATATATATTTGGTTATGCGGGTATACATGTGTACGTGTATTATTTGTAATTTTTTCAATTTATATTTATTTTTATTTCTTTATTCTTTGCGACCTACCGTTTTTCAGACAATAATTATAAAAACAAATTTGGTAATTTTTTTCCCTTATGCATATATATATATATATATATATATATTCTGTATATATTGCGTTTATATTTCGTATATATACCGTATATATGTTGTATATATATTTTATTGTTCTTTATATATCATCTAGGCATCATTTTGTTTTCCAATTTATATTTACTTGTACTTTTTTATTCGTGAAAAACATCATAGTAAAAAATAGCCCTACCAATAATTTAGGCATTATCTATAAAATTGGGTGTAAGCAATGTGATTCCTTTTACATAGGTCAGACGGGAAAGGATTTGCAAACGCGTGTAAAACAGCATCAATATTCCGTTAGAACGGGACAGTTGTCCAGTGCCCTTTTTGTCCATTTGTCAGAGTTATCCCATTGTATTGATTGGAATAATGTTTCAGTTTTGTTTCACTCTAGCAACATTGTTAATAGAAATATTCTTGAGTCGGCTATAATTCAACTTACAAATAACCTTAACATGAGTAAAGGTCTGTTTCAACTCGATCCCGTTGCTCTGAATTCCTTCAGAATGGATTTAAACAAAAAGGGCAGGTTGTTAAATCTTTGGTAAAAAATTTGTTTTTGTCTTTTGTTTCTCTTACAATTTTATTTTTCAATTTTTTGCTGTATGCGTGTATGTGTATGTATGTATGTGTATGTGAGTATGTGTGTGGTCATTGCAGTTAAATGTGTTTGTATGTATATGTGTGTATATGTATGTATGTATGTGTGTATATGTATGTATGTATGTATGTATGCATGCAGTTAAATGTATATATATATATATATATATATGTGTATGTACCTTACCTTACCTTACAACCTCACAAAGGTTCTGCGCGATGATTTCTCATTTCGCGATGGTCAAGCTTGTATGTGTATATATATATATGTGTGTGTGTGTGTGTGTTTGTATATATGTGTGTATATGTATATATATTTGGTTATGCGGGTATACATGTGTACGTGTATTATTTGTAATTTTTTCAATTTATATTTATTTTTATTTCTTTATTCTTTTGCGACCTACCGTTTTTTCAGACAATAATTATAAAAACAAATTTGGTAATTTTTTTCCCTTATGCATATATATATATATTCTGTATATATTGCGTTTATATTTCGTATATATATCGTATATATGTTGTATATATATTTTATTGTTCTTTATATATCATCTAGGCATCATTTTGTTTTCCAATTTATATTTACTTGTACTTTTTTATTCGTTTGTGACTATAATATGCATATGTGGTAATTTTTCCCTTATAAATTGGTGTGCCTCTCTTAAAATTTATCTTTCAATTTATTATTATTATTTTTTTATTTTTTTAATAATTAATTTTTTTTTTTTTTTTTTTTTTTTTTGTTTATTTCTTTATTTCTTTGTGACATATATATCAATTTGGCATCATCTATTAAATTGATTGTAAAACTTCCCTTTTGAGCTTGAATTTGTAGACTCCACTTACAATATTTATATTTATTTTTATTTCTTTATTCTTTTGTGACCTGTTCCATAAACAAGCCATTTGAATTTATATTGAAGGTCGGCCAAAGTGCTAAAAGTGTCTTTTTATATATATATATATATATATATATATATATATATATATATGTATGTATATATATATTTGTGGTTTTTTTATTTGCCTGTTTATTTCTTTATGATTATTTAGGCTGTGACATATATATCACTAAGGCACTATTTGGTAATTAATTTTTTCTCAATTTATATTTATATTTATTTTTATTTCTTTATTCTTTTGTGACCTGTTTCATAAACCATAAATGTTTGCTCCTCCCACAATTTTTTCTATGCTTACTATATATATGTATATGTATATATATATATATATATATGTATATATATATATGAATATGTATGTATGTATGTTTATTTTTGTAACCTATATATTGCCTTGATCTGTCCTTTCACTCCAGTGTTCCTGAGGATGTCATTAGACGAAAGCGCTTGAGCACCCCTTTGTGTTTCTTTTTTCCTTCGTGGTTTTATTCATCATATATATATATATATACACATACATATATATGTGTGTGTGTGTGTGTGTGTGTGTGTGTGTGTTGGTGAGCTAAAACTCATATGTGACGATATATGGTAGGAAAGGGAAATGTTTCTTAAGAGAATAAGTGTAGTTGAGTTGAACGTCTACTTAAAAATATTTCCCATTTTTATTCAACTCCCTACAAAATTTTCTTGTTAACCACATTTCTACCAGAAGAGATTCGTTAACCGGAGTACTAACAACAACTCAACCTCTCTAGTACTCTTGCAGATACGCAGTTTTGGTTAATATTGATGAAATTTTTTCGTAAAATCGTAACATCACTTAAATTGAATATAAAATTCAAAACATGAGTGAGTTTTACTGAAGGAATGACTGCAAAGATGGATAAGATTTTTGCATAGTTACTAACTCAGAGTTAAAATATTTATCGTCAGTCCCAAGAGTTGGGATAATGTAAGGTAGTGTGGCCCAGTACATGAAGACTGTTGAAACCGATGGTACAGGAATATAATTTTTGAATCGAAGTGCTTCAAAATAATGAATGAGGAATTGGAATTCACTGAAATTAAACAAAATAATGTACGTTCAAACGCTGGAAGGACTTTTTGGTGCGCCACTGCACGATACAAGAGGTAGAAGCTGAGCAACACTGAGGGATCTCATGCGGGTTTATGTCTTTGTGTGGCTACGTCATCAGGTTGGGTCATCTGACTGTATGTGCGTCGTCTTTAGTGCTTGGGCGTCTTGAGAGGGGCAATCGGGAAAACTTGAAGGCAATGATGAAAGGAAAAAAGAATTTTGAAGTCGTCTGACCCTGGATGCGACAACCGCCATTGACGTGGGAAGGGAGTCTCTATGGGGTTTCAATAATTTACATTAAAATAGAAATTAAAGTCTTGCAAGGAGAGGTTCTGTCGCAAAGCCAGAAATTTTCACAAAACCCTTACATTCATAGGACTAGGCCCATCGACTGAAATCGGCAAACAAAATTTCGCCCTGGGACAAATTTCAATAACGGGGCCTTTCCTATCTTCTCTCAAATGTGCGTGCTGGGCTATCTGACTCACCAGGCATGGGAGATCGGTACTGACTGTACCTCCCTGTCGGTGTCCCTGCATGGGACGTCTTTAATTCATATATATAGGACTACTTGTTACATCTTCGGGAGTCGAGTGACATAAATTTCGTAACCTTTTATTAATTTTTACAAAAATTATACACAAATTATTAAGATTTTAATTACCAAATTATCAAATTTTAAGATACTGCAAATTTTGTCTGATTTTGACGCAGAAATTGATGGTGGAAACTAATATGATGTTGCGTGAGGAGAATGTATACGATTTTTATGCGATTATGTGATTTGGAGTGTCGTGCGAATATATAAAGTGAGAGTAAAAAGATGATGAAGGTGGAGAAGTTGAGATGCTTCCCTCGAACTATCGAGTGAAAAGTGTGCAGTAATGATGAAGTCTTCTGTCTCTACACACACACACACACACACACACAGACACATACACTGTGTATATATATGTATTTTTTTTTTACAAGACGGTTTTTCTCAGGTGGTCAAATGGATTCAATCAGTAAATGTGAATACAGCCTCGTTGATTTGAAGGTCTCCGATTTGTGATAAAAATGGACACAAATTACTTTAGCGAAAGGAATTTCGAAGAGAAAATTGACCTTTTAAGTCTCGTTTTCCGTATCTTCACTTTATATTGTTTTTGTTTTCTTTTTAATTGTATTTAATTTGATTTCGTTTTAAATTTCCTTTCTCTAATTTCGAGTGTCATCGTCATTGATG
This sequence comes from Bathynomus jamesi, assembly GCA_023014485.1. NCBI lineage: Eukaryota > Metazoa > Arthropoda > Malacostraca > Isopoda > Cirolanidae > Bathynomus > Bathynomus jamesi. The sequence continues at coordinate 300,165 of JAJOZX010004588.1, read as the reverse complement.
AACGATATGAAAATTTAATCCCCAAATTTATAAATTTATTCAAAGTTAATAAATATCAGTTAGGAGAGCCAGAAACTGGAACAGTGTTCATGCCAGCTAATCAGACACACTGCCCTAACTCCTGTATTATTATCATTATTACATTAAAATCTTTCAATAACGATACTTGAGCAGTTATCACCCCTCTCTTTATCGAAAACACGTTTCGTTATAAGGAGGTGTTTTCACTAACTCAGCCTGAGCTGTACGTGTTCGTACGGCATGCTGATTGTTGGCTGATGCCTAAAAACTGATACGAATTGGCTAGATTCTTTCTCCCTCACGGAGAAATACTTTAAAATACTTAAAATACTTTAAAGTACTGCATTTAATATACTATGTGTATATATATATATATATATATATATATACATACACACATTTAACTGCAATGACCGCCCTATGTAGGAGAATTACAACTTCTGACTATCGTGGCTCCGTGGTGTAGTGGTTAGCACGTCTGACCGGCAATTGGAAGATCCTGGGTCCGATTCCCGGGCGGGTGCCTTATTTTTCATTTGTTTGTTATTTCTCTTCCTCGTGTGCAGAACACTCCTCTATACTTACGTCGTTTCTATACATATATATATATATATATAAATATAATACTATATAAAGTATGTATAAATAACTAATGAGGGTCTAAATAGGTCATTAAAATAACACTATAACGTCGACAAAGGAAGACACTAAGGTTATGTGTTCGAATCCCGATAATGCTGGTAATACAGAAAAAAACTCTCTATAACGAAATATATAAGTTAAATGGCTGTCGTTGTAGAGAGGTTGTTCGTTATAAAGAGTTTTCACTATACTTAAAGGGAAACTGTGTTACTCACTGAGGTATGAATGCTATAACCGTAAATATTCAGGTCTAAGGTAAATATGATCTAAGGTAAATATGATCTAACGTAAATATGATCTAACGTAAATATTCATGTCAGAATTAGGTACAGAATTACTATAGGTAATTTAATAAAATTATTCTCGTTTTCACCGCAAGAATATGACAACACAATCGAATTCAATCCTAAAGTTACTCTGAGAATTTTTACAATTTATTTTTTCCTTTTTCTGAGAAGTTTTTCTGAATTTGAAAAGACGAACATCGTTCGCAAAATTACAGAATTTTCCTTGAATTTTGAGGTTGTAATCTACCAAACAACTTGAAGAGTTAATTCACGATGGTGAAGGTACGTTAAGGGTGTCTTCATACGAAGGGAAACTATCGGTAAAATGTCCCTTTCCGTGAGGACACAGTAAAGGCGAACTATTCTCTCTCGAGGAGGATTTTTTTTCCCTGTAGGGGATGAAATACCCGACGAGACGAAGAAATCGGTAGTTTTATGTTTTTGAAATGCTGTATAGAGACAGTGTGATGATAATTATATCTTGTAGGAATACACCAATTTAGTTCTGTTGAAACGTTATTAATGAATGACCCGAAGTTTTGCGGCTGCTCTAGAACTTGGCTTGATGTCATCTTCAGCCAAATCTAAACCTCTGAATGAAACACACAAACGGGGTTGTTTAACCTTCTTTGTAACAGCCAAAGGTCAAGTGGCGAAGGAGACCTACAGCTTCACGTGGGATCCGAGATATTACGGGTAACTATATCATCTGGACGTAGAGAACGGTCACCCACCCAACTACTACCTAGATCCAATGTCTCTTATCTTCGCGGATCGACGGGAAGCGGCATTGCTACAAAGCCACTTCACAGCCACTTCACAGGCCACGCCACAGCCATTCATTATACAGTATATACACCTACACATAACCGTAAAGTGTGCATGAGAACTTTGCACATGAAATTTGCTGCTTATCAATGTTTTTAGAACGACCGTTCTAGTTTTACGATGACCGGAAATTCCATGGTAAGTTTAAATTTTGATTTGTAAATACGAACCAGTTTGATAAAAAAGCAAATTTCTACATTGAAAGTTTTAATTATAAGAAATAAAAGGTGAGTAAAGTTTCTTTATATTCACATGTACACGTATGTCAATTCTTATTGAGTTACAAGGAGTTACAAGGAAAAGAAGTACCTCAAAAGGCCTTGCGGCCCATACCAAGGAGGTACCAATGGCAACGGGTACCAGGGAAAATTTTCTACACCCTCAAATAGTGTGCAAGATTTGGTCCAAACTTTTCTTGAAGTGATCCACAGAGGAACTGTTCACAACTTCTGAGGGTAACCTGTTCCACGTGTCACAGATTTTCTAGGTAAAGTAATCCCCACACACACTAATCCTAAACTGTTTCAAATCCAACTTCCAACCATTGTTGCGAGTTGGGTTATCATTTAAACTAAACATGCTTCTAAAATCGACATCGTTGAACCCGCGTAAGAGCTTAAAAACCTCGATCATTTGACCGCGCAGCCTCCGAGTTTCCAGCGAAAACAAGTTCAGGGCGCTTAAGCGTCGATTGTAGCCCATATGCCTAACGGAAGGGATTAACTTTGTGGCCCTCGCCTGCACTCGCTCCAGCCTCTCAATATCTTTCCTGAGGGTGGGCGACCAGAACTGCACAGCATACTCCAGGTGCGACCGAACCAGGGAATTGTACAGAGAGAGCACACTCTCCTTGTTCCGAAACTGAAATTGCCTCCTGATATAACCCAACAGCTTCTGGGCTTTCTTTTCCACCTCTACGCACGGTTTCGTAAACTTAAGGTCGCTGCTAATTAGCACACCCAAGTCCTTTTCCAAATCAGTCACCTCGATATTACTCCCCAACATCGAGTAGTCCGACTTGGGATTGGCGTAGCCAATGTGCATCACTTTGCATTTACCCAAGTTAAACGGCAGTTGCCATTTTTCGGACCACTCTTCTATCCTACCAAGGTCCGCACGCAGTTCCTCGATCGCTTCGGGCGTCCAAAAATTTACCCCAAGCTTGGTGTCATCAGCGAATTTGGCGATCCGACTGACGATGCCACCATCATTTATGTGGTGGTTTATCATTTATGTAAATGATAAACAACAGTGGCCCCCAAAACGGAACCCTGAGGAACCCCACTAGTGACCCAGGCCCAACCCGAACTAACCTCTTTAATTACAACCCTCTGCCGCCTATTCTTCAGCCAGTTTTCTATCCACCTACCTTAGGGTGTCCCAAACTCATAGGGGGCCAAATGTTTTTTAGGGATATAAATCCGCTCGTATTGCGCTCTTTTGATGTTTCCCATTAGAAGTCTTCCTGTAAAATTTCAGAGAGATCGAAGGAAATTTAAAGGTCCCGAACTTTGAACACTTTATTTCTCCTCTTAACTGAAAGGCAAATTAACTGAAATATTTCTCTCAAAAGTTCCATCACAAAGATGATTATACAAAATAAACATGTATTTTAATCTTAACACACACACAACAATTTCAAAGCATCACATTTATGCATTTTAACTAAACACGTGTTCATGAGATCCGTTTTTGTTCCCTTCCGGCTCACATTCCGTCGGTGTGAGTGGACAGTTCGAAGGAGGAACTGGAGGTCTTCTTCATCACGGCACAGAGGTTTGCTTGTGTATTTCTCAATGAGGGCGATGCCTCGCTCTGCTGCATCATTGATCACCATCAGTTCTGCAGCTCGGCTCTTTGCCAGACGGTAGTTTTCGTCAGTAGGCCATGTTTCAGGGTCTTTGGTGAGGAACGTGGGCTCAACTTGGAGAAACTGGAAGAGTGTGGTGGATCGACTCGTCACCCACGGACTTAAACGGCCATCCACTTGCAGTCCCTTGCCTTGGACCCGTTTGAGTCCTTTCCCAGGGCGCTTTTTCAGGTTAGCCGTCATGTTACGCTTTTCATTGTCGTCAACTCTGTCATCAAACAGTGCAAGACAGATTAAGTCCTCCGAGATATACCACAGATGACGGAGCACAGCCCGGTAAGCTGTGTTTCCAACGTCCTTGTCAGGGTAACCTACAAGAAGATTGCACAGCCTAACCTCATTTTTGGGAGATTTGATGGCGATGGGAGCCTCGTGCCAGTGACGCACGTATACAAGGCTCACGAAGAGAGCCATACGGCGAACCCCTTGCAGTTCTTGGAGACGAAGTTCGGAGAAACTGGGACTGCAGTAATGCTATTTTCAGGCAGTAAATACCTTTGGCCATCCATCTGGCCTGATGGTAAGCCCCTGGAGGCCGAAGCTTGTAACGTCCTACGTCGTCTCCGAGGTACAAGAGGCTCAGTCGAAGAAGTTCTTCATAATCCTCTCGAGGATGATTACCACTTCTTAGGGCATTGCGGAGATAGTCTATTACCTCAAGTCGCATTTGTGAAAGGCAAGCATTGTCATTTATGAAGGCTTTAGCCACCTCGTCCTTGTCAAATGCATCCAACTGACAGTGGTTCATTGATGGCCAGGCCTCCTTGAATCTCCTGAAAAGTGGGATTTGAGGACTTGGTGGTTTTCCTAGGCACACGACGAAGACATCCTTGAGAATCACTTCGTGGACGTGATGACGGCAAGCAAACCATAAAAGAGATCTTCCCAATGCCGCTTCCAAACGCGCACACGCACCTTGCACTATCCCTGTGTTTGATGCCGTCGTGTCAAACACCATGCCTATGATCTTGTCCTCAATTCCGACTAGGGTGAGCGCTTGATGGACTGCGCTTGCCATTTGCTGTCCTGTGCCGTCCATTATTTTCGGTGCTCCTAATAGCTCTTCCACACCATCCCCAGTCACCACAACAGCAATCCGATCGACTGACTTACCCTCCTGTTCGATGTCAGTGAGTATCTTTGTGTCCCAGTGGATCTGCAGTCGAGGTGGAAGCTGCTCAAGGTGGCCAATAACATTGGTCCCTATCATTGTACGGGCCTTTTGTCGGAAGCGGTGAACCGTTTCAATCCACCTACCTACTTCCCCACCGATACCCAGCGCGCGGACTTTCGCCATTAGCCGGCGGTGAGGTACCTTATGAAAGGCTTTCTGAAAGTCGAGATAAAGTATATCAATCGCTCTACTCTCATCATACTCACTCAACATGACATGGAAAAACTCGAGCAAGTTGGTGAGACACGACTTATGCCGTCTAAACCCATGTTGGGAGTTCCCAAGCAGTTTGTAGGAATCCAAATGGTCAACGATCCTATCCGCTGTTTTCCCCTTTAATAATTTACCTACAACTGAAGTGAAAGTAATGGGACGATAGTTCCCTGGACTTTCGTGATCCCCTTTCTTAAAGATAGGGGGTCACGTTTGCTTCCCTGGTCGCGCACCTCCCGCAACACTCTGGGTAGAACTGGTCTGGCCCAGGAGCCTTAAATGCGCTCAGTTTGTCTATTCTATCGGCAACGACTGTCGCGGTACATCGAACACTATCCAGGCCAGCACCTTCGTGCCTGATGCCTGGCTCAGTGATGATGCGGGTGTCCTCCCTGGTGAACACTCCCGCAGAGTACTCATTAAGCACATTGGCGATGTCCGCGTCGGAGGTCCGCAGAACGCTTCTAATGGGCTTTCTACTATTAACATAACTGAAGAACTCCTTAGGGTTCCCCTTGCAGAGGCTTGCCACCCGTAGTTCTTCGTTATGTTTCGCTAGCCTAACCTTCGCCTTCATTTCCCTACACAGGCAGACATACGCTTCAGTGTTCTCATAGGAACGATTAGCCTTCGCCCTCCTATACACTACATTCCTATTTCGGATAGATGAAGCGATGTCACGAGTGAACCATTTAGGCTGCGTTGAAGCAGGGGTGACCAGTTTTGAGGGTATGGCAGGAGACTACAGCACCATAAACTCGTCCCGAAATGCACTCCACACTCCCTCAACATCGCCGCCGACCTCTAACCCCATCTCACCTACGCTATCCCGGAAGCTAACAAAGTCCGCCCGCCGTAGATCGAGTTTACTGCCTCTCGAGTTACTACGCTTCATCCGTGGGACGCAGACACGGAACCTAATCAGACCGTGATCACTCCCGCCCAACGATTCGTCAACGGTGAGGCCAGTGACGAGGTTGTCTTCGGTCGTGAATACTAAGTCTAGAACGCTTTCGCCTCGTGGAGGCTCATTGACCCACTGAGAGAGAGAGAGAGAGAGAGAGAGAGAGAGAGAGAGAGAGAGAGAGAGAGTTACAAGGAGTTACAAGGAAAAGAAGTACCTCAAAAGGCCTTGCGGCCCATACCAAGGAGGTACCAATGGCAACGGGTACCATGGAAAATTTTCTACACCCTCAAATAGTGTGCAAGATTTGGTCTAACCTTTTCTTGAACAGATCCACAGAAGAACTGTCCACAACTTCTGAAGGTAGCCTGTTCCACGTGTCACAGATCTTATACGTAAAGTAATTCCCACACACACTAGTCCTAAACCGTTTCAAATCCAACTTCCAACCATTGTTGCGAGTTGGGTTATCATTTAAACTAAACATGCTTCTAAAATCGACATTGTTGAACCCGCGTAAGAACTTGAAAACCTCGATCAGTTGACCGCACAGCCTCCGAGTTTCCAGCGAAAACAAATTCAGGGCGCGTAAGCGTCGATTGTAGCCCATATGCCTAACGGAAGGGTTTAACTTTGTGGCCCTCGCCTGCACTCACTCCAGAGAGAGAGAGAGAGAGAGAGAGAGAGAGAACATTTCAATCTTCCAAAAAGGCTGAACACTGAACAAAACTTTGATCCGCGTAATAATGAAACTAACTAGTTTATCTTGTGAAAATATTATCGTCTTCTAAATTAATAGTTAAAAGATAATTTCCAAAGTTTTGATGCCTTTCGGTGACACACGAAAAATTTCTCCTCAAAAATTTGATTCAAAAATTTCCCATAAAAAATGTATGCATCAGACTTCGAAAGAATGTAAATTATGTTTTAAATTTAAAAAAAAAAATTATCGAAATTAACTTTCAGAAATTTACGTTCTGATATTTAATATTATATATATACAGGGTGGGCCGTAAGTTTCCATACATAGGAAAATTTAAATTATGGTCTTCACGTGCGTCGGTATTTGGATCAGCAGTTTCCGGATGCTTGGATTGGTCGGCGTGGTCCTGTGGAGTGGCCTCCCAGATCCCCAGATCTCACCCCCCTTGATTTCTATCTTTGGGGGCACTTGAAGGCCATGGTGTATCAGGAAAAGATACGAGACATAAATCATCTAAAGGAACGTATCACCAACGCCATTACAAGCATAACGTCAACTGTGCTAATGCGTGTTCATCAACAGTGGGGAACACGTATTGAAATGTGTTTTCAAAACAATGGCAACCATGTAGAGCATATTATATAAATAAAAATGGTTGTCCATAAAAAAATGTTTATTTTTCCTATGTATGGAAACTTACGGCCCACCCTGTATTTATATATATATATATATATATATATATATATATATACACTTACTTTGTGTGTTACTTTGTGTAAGTTCGAACGACGGTTCGGGATGGACCTGCGGTAGACCCCTCTGCAGCATCCCGCCTCATTTTCGGGATTTTGTGAAGGAGGGAATTGCTTTCTAATCTCCTGCCCTCGTAGCCAGCCACGCATGGCTACACAGGAATCTGTCCAGCTGGTTCTTGAAGTTATTGAGGTCAGTGTGCTGGAGATTCCTTACTTCTCTCGGCAGGGCATTGAAAAGCTTTGAGCCTCGTATTCTGAGGGAATTTTCCATCCTCGTTTTCATGGTCCCCTGTCCCACAGTAGCTGAGACTGTACAAAATCTACCTCTTCTCTCATTCCAGTTTGTTTCTATTTCGTTTCTGAGGTTAGGGACAAAGCCCTCAAGTATTTTCCATATGTATATTATTGTGTACCGCTCTCTCCTTTCGAAAGAGTAGAGCTTCAGGGATTGTAGACGAGACCAGTAGTCTTCACCTTCCGTTTCCTCTATCTTAGACGTAAAGGTCCTTTGTATAGCTTCAGTGTTCGCAATGTCTCGTTTTTTGTGTGGGCTTGTGAGTACTAAGCAATACTCAAGTATTGGTAGGACTAGGCTCTTCAATAATTTGAACATGATGTTTGCTTTTCTGCTGCGGAAGCTCCTTCAGATGCTTCCCATTATTTTTCTAGCCGTTATAATTTTGATGTTGTAGTGCTCTCTGAATTTTGTATCCGACGACATTATTACTCCCAGATCTCTGACTTGTAGATTTGGTGTTATCTGTTTGGCTTGCAGAGTTTTGTACCTTTTATTCTGCAGCTCCTTGTTATTACCATATCTTAGAAGTTGGAATTTTTCTTCGTCGAACTTCATATTGTTGTCTTCTGCCCACTGGAATAATGTTTCAATGTCGTTTTGTAATTTTCTTATGTCACCTTCGTTCAATATTTCCTTACATATCTTTGTGTCATCTGCGAAACATGATAAATACTGTCCTTAATATCTGGGACAGAGCTCACGACTTCCGAGAGTTAACTCCGTTTACTACCACTCTTTGTGTTCTTTGCCTCAAAAAATTAAATATCCATCTTCCTAGCTTTCCAGTAATTCCTGTATTCTTAAGTTTGTGTGCTATGATTCCATGATCACATTTATCGAAGGCTTTAGCAAAGTCCGTATATATTACATCTATGTTTTGTCCTCGACACAATGTTTCCAATATTTTCTCCTGGTAGTCTAGTAGCTGTGATAGGCATAATCTTCCAGCCCTGAAGCCATGTTGATTTGGGTTGTATAGGTCTTTTTCTTGTAGGTAGCAGGTAGTTTTACCTCTAATTATGCGTTCAAAGCACTTTATAAGGTGTGAGATGAAAGCTACTGGCTGATAATTCTTGGGCATTGCTCTGTTACCACTTTTAAATAGGGGGGCAATGTTCGCGTTCTTTAAGGGGAGAGGAATTTGTCCTGTGTCGAGTGATTTCCTCCATAGTAAGTATAGCGGTTTGGCAATACTCTCTTTACATTTCTTCAGAAACGTGGGACTCCTTGAGTCTGGTCCTGGCGCTGAATTGTCTCGCATCTGTGAGAAAGCCTTAATTACATCTCCTTTCGTGAACTCGAAGTCCATTAATAGGTTTGTGCTGGAATTTGTTCTTGGTTGATTTGTATCTGTGTCGAAAAATTCGTCTGGGTTTTCCACTTCCATCTCGGACTTAGGGGTGCTAAACACAGTTAAATTGTTCCCTTAGCAGTTCGCTTATTTTTTTTCGAGTCATTTGTGTATTTAGCCTCTCAGTCTATCACCGGACCAATACTCTCCTTGCACTGCATTTTCCTTTTCGCAAACGTGTAGAAGTATTTTGGGTTATTTTTTCTGTTTTTTGCTACCTTGTTTTGCTCCTCGTTTGTCTTATGTATGCATGTTTGCTTTAGGTCCATTTCTATTTCGCCAAGTTTCCTCTCTAGTTTGAGTCTCTGCATCAGTTCTGCATCTGTGGAGATGTCTTACGGTTTGTCTTCGTTGCCTGAATAGTGTCCTGACTTTCCTCTCGAGCTTGCTACGTTTTCTTTCCTGTCTCTCTGGAATATGTTTCAGTATTATAGGTCTGGTTTCAGTCTCTATTGTACATAGTATTTCTTGTGGAATCTTCTCCTAAAGTATCAATTCCCAATTTACTTCCTTTAAATCTTTATTTACGTTTCCCAATTTACTCTCTTTGAATTTATGTTTAAGCCTTCAAATATTCCTTCTGACTCTCTAGGATGCGTTTTCGGAGCTCTGGGTGCTAATTTCAATTGTGTATCGATGAGGTTATGGTCGGAGAATTTTGTGTACATTACCTTTTTATTTATTATTATCTCATTGTTATTTGTCAAAATTAAATCCAAAAAGTTCTCTTTTCTAGTGGCTTCACAGATTTCCTGAGTAAGGGCGTAATGTTCCATAATATCTAATAGCATTGTTGCTTGGGTTCTATCATCTTTTGTAATGTTGCGATGAAACTTCTCGACATATATAACTTCGTCATTTTTCTTCCATGTAATGAATGGGAAATTAAAATCTCCGAAAATTAAAATATTTGTTGCTGGAGTTTCAAATAATTTTAATATGTTTTTTATTTCATTTGTAGCGAATTGGAATTCACTTTTTGTGGTGTTTGGTGGTCTGTAGATATCCATAATGGTTAGGTTCAGTTCTTTTACTTCTAATATAATAACTTCGACTACTGTACCGTTTGATTTGTTTACCTTCACTTCACATGTGTACGTGTCTTACACGTAGATGCAATACCCTTCCCCTCGTCTAGCCACTCTCTCTGCTCTGTGTATGTTGTAGTCCAACAATGCTATTTCAGTATCCTCGATGCAGTTTTCACAGCCTTTTTCGCATATATTATATATATATATATAATATATATATAATATATATATATATATATATTGGCTTCAAATTCCTTCTAATTTTTATATAAAATTATTGAGTTAAAATCATTAACAAAAAAAAAAGAAAGTTAAATATGAATAAAAGAAAATTCCTATTTCCTTTCTTTTAAGGTAAACTAAATTTAATAAAATGTCACAAATGTAAAAATGCACACGTCTCATATGTGTTGAATTTTATTATATAGTAATATATTGTGTATATATATATATATATAGGGTGAACCAAATGTAGGTGGACAGTAAATGATACGTTTGTTTTGAGAATACATATTTAATTTTTTTGTATACTATAATACAAAATAAAATTTAAATAAATTTAGTTATAATATTTAATATAATAAAACACAAACACCATAGTTATAATGAACACCATAGTTATAATATAATATAACACAAACCGTATTCAACCTACTGTCCACCTACTTTTGGTTCACCGTGTATATATATACCGGGTGCGGCAAAAGTAACGCCCTTTTAATAATTGTATCTTTATAGTTTTATACAGTATAATTTTTAGTTTTATATTGTATCATTTGTTATTTTTTAGTTATTACTAGGGCAGTCAAAAGTTGACCGAAAAAATTAAGAAAGTTGACTTTACGAATTGAAAAAATTGACTTATAAAGTTGCCTTTACTTTCAATAATAAAAACGATACTTTAATTACTTATTCTTGCTCTTCTACATCAGTTGACCGATTGTGGTAAATTATGAAGTATTTGCCGACATTTTCTGGCAAAAAATTGCGATCCTTACTTAATAATTTATTAAGCATGGAGAAAGATTTCTCTACAGCGGCAGTTGTTGGTTGACATTGCAAAAGCTGACCATAAATTGTTGGTGAGATTTCAGGTCTACTGAGGTTAATTATTTCACAAATACCATTTGTCTTGAGTCTTGTTTCAATGTATTGTTTGACTGAACACATATCTTCGCCAAGGTTGATAGAAGAAATGGTTTCATATGCCTCTCTAATGGTGCAATCAGATGCTTCCATCCTAGTCACTAAGCTAGCAATCAAACTATAATTCATTTTGATTGACATTAGTTGCTTTGGCAGTTTTTCATTAGCAAAAAGATGCCAATTTTTAGTTATTTTAATTATTTATTCCAAAAAATTGACTTTATTTACCTCATTGCTATTTTTTGACCTAACAGGTAAAAGTTGACTTTTGGTTGACCTATTAACTTTGGTAATATACCCCCTACAGGTGTTTTTATTGCATTTTCAGTCGTTTCAGCGAAAAGTGCCCCAAAGGAAACAATTTGACTTTATTGACTTTTGACCGCCCTAGTTATTACTGAGAAAGTACTTATTATTTTTCTTAAAATGCTGTATTTTTCTTAAAAACCTTATTATTTCTCTTAAAATGCTGTAATTGATTTATTTCCTTCAATAAAAGAGAATAAACTAAAAAGGGCGTTATTTTTGCCGCACCCATATATATATATGAGAGAGAGAGAGAGAGAGAGAGAGAGGAGAGAGAGAGAGAGAGGATCACATTCAGTCGATTTGTAATTAAGGGCCTTTGGTTTAAATTGGAATTAAAATTGGAATGGGAATTGAGTTGCGTGGTTGGTGATGTTCCTTATCCACTTGAACTATTATTAATAATAATAATAATAATAATAATAATAATAATATTTGGGGTTATTTAACTTCCGTCGTAACGGCAAAAGTCGCATGATCTACAGATCTACAGAAGCTAAGGCTAACAAAGACCCTAAAATCCACTCTAAGGTTAGCCCGAGAGAAAGGAAAGAGTAGGGGGTTAAGAGAAGAGAAGAGAATAAGGGGTTAAGTAAGGAGGAACACCTATCACTCGTGGGTTAACATTCATTCAGAAAAAGAGAAAAAAAGACTCACCATCATCATCCGCCGGCCACTGCCGACAAGTCAGAAAAATAGTCGGAGAGAATAGGAGAGGGGTGAAAGATGAAAAGCAGTAAAATAAGAACGCTTACAAACCATGCAAACACATTCTTAACTCACTGTCATACCATGCAAACTACAAACATGCAAGAAAAGAGAGTTACAGACATGCAAAGTAAGGAGGGGATAAGAAAAAAAAAAGTAGGTAAAGTTAAACAAAGAGTGGGTTAGTTTACGCTACGAGCTACATCTACGTTCGTGTTAGGCTAATTTTTATTTTTTTTATTTTTTTATTGCTGGCATCACACGCTGGCATGTCACAAGCTGGCATTCATCGTCAACAGACTCATCCTCGAGCACCACCACCAGAGCTCCTGTTGCTAACTTTGTTTTTTTATTTTAAACAACGTTAATATTTTTAAAATGTCTGTCAAGACGGTTCTTAAACACATTAACGCTGGTAGAATGAACGACTGACGCGGGAAGAAGACTCATAGAAGGAGACTCATAGTTTTAACTGAGATCCGAACTATCTGCGGGTCTCTACATCATCTGAACGCGGAGGAGAGTCACACATCCAACTATTGAACAAACCCAACGTCGCTAAACCTCAACACTGATATAATGGGGAGCGGTGCTGCAACATGGCCACAGCGTAACCGAATCGAAACATTAGGAATTCGCTTTCATTTATTTCGATGCACCATTTAGTAATGAGTTAATTTTTAGTTGCCGATAGCTATGTTTCGTCTCTCTTTTTGTTGTCTATGTTTCGTCTATCTTTTTATTGTCTATGGTTCGTCTATCTTTTTGTTGGTCGTGTTTCGTCTATCTTTTGGTTGGCCATGTTTCGTCTATCTTTTTGTTGTCTATGGTTCGGCTATCTTTTAGCTGGCCATGTTTCGTCTATCTTGACATTTCGGCTGAAATACTTCCACCTTCAAAATGAATGTCTCTCTTGACGAAAGAGACTTACTCCACTTTTTCCGTTAATCATTCAACACTTTTAATCAATTTTCACGCGTTTCTCATCGGCTAAAAAAGTCCTAGACATAGGTCGTGGTCAGGTTGTAACACCCCATCCCGTTAGATCAGCGTTGGGTTTGTTCAGTTGCTGGATGGAGGACCGTCCTCCGCGTCCAGATGGTGTAGTGACCCGAAGATAGTACGAATCTTACGTCGTAAAGGTATGTATAATAGTTCTCTTACGTTACATCATCACTCAACCTTTTTTAGCCCCTTACGAAGGAGTTTAAACAGTCACAAACATTATTATTATTATTATTATTATTATTATTATATATTATTATTATTATTATTATTATCATCATTATTATTATTATTATTATTATTATTATTATTAAGAGACTCCTCTCTGAAGATGTTACCAAATAATTGAACCCAAGCGCAGCTTTAAGAGCAGAAACATCAAACTCTTAATACCTCCTTTCAGCCCCTAAATTGGCTATTCTTAATGTGATCCATTTTTACGAAGATGCTCTGAGCATTTGTTTTCGAGTTTCATCGTTGAGTACCTTTTGTCGTTGTAATGAACGACATCCATAAACGAAGGCTTATAAAATTCTTTAATTCGAATTAACACAGGAAAATGTTCGTATCAGACCTTGACTCGCTTCGACCGCAAATTTGAGTATGTCTAACATGGCAAATAAATCGCTTTTTCTTTGGAGGGAAATTTTAGTTAACGCTTGCTATAAACTGATTTGCTGATTTAGTCATGTATTTATACAGTCAGCTTCAACAATAGCTTTCCACTTTTATATCAATATCCGAATAAAAGTGTAAGGCTGTTTTTAAAGCCGACTCTCTCTCTCTTCTCTCTCTCTCTCTCTCTCTCTCTCTCTCTCTTCTCTCTCTCTATATATATATATATATATATATATATATATATATATATATATATATATACACTGTTTTGTAAGAATTTTTTAGTAAATGGAAAGAAAACTTGAAACACCTTGACCTAACAATTTCAGATATTTAAGTTCACGAACGATTCCTAGTTACCATGGAAACCAGTATACTTTTTTAAGGAAACCATATATTTGGAAGTGTATTTTATGAATCATTGCACAGTATTATTATTACAGCAAAACTAGCTAATGTATTTTTACTTAAAAACCATAGCTGTGATTGTGTATACATTCTTTTATGAAATTCTCTTCAAATACCCTTTTTGAACTAATCTTCAAAACGCACATACTGGTTTCCATGGTAACTGGGCATTGTTAGTAAACTTAAGTATATGGAACTGTTGCGTCTTCGTCTTTCGTGGTCTTTTTATGCACTTTTGGAGGACAGGATATATATATACACACGAGGGGTAGTCAGAAAATAAGTTTACACGGCGTATAATTTGATAACTAAAGGACCTACATTGATTATGTTTGTATCAGTGGAATTCGTTAATCATTGTTGGCAACACTGCACGTCGATTCGGCTGCCATCTACCGTACATTGGTTATATGAGTCAGTTGAACATGGCGGCTCGACTGGAACACTGCCCTGCCCTACGGAGCAGTCCAGGACGTTTACGTTTAATGGCCGCTCTTAAACGTTCCAGTATTGAACAATATGCAGCTACATTGATTGTTGTGCCTTTTTGCATGAAGTCTGCGAGCAAAACGCCTTTGTAGTCCCAAAACACGGTAACCATCACTTTGCCACGGACCTCACAATCTTCAAACTTCTTTGGTCGCGGGGATCCAGGGTGTTTCCATCCCATGCTGGCACGTTTTGTTTCCGGAGTACGGTGATGAACCCATGTCTCGTCTCTTGTGACAATGCGCTCGAGAAATTCTTGACCAGTGACAGACTCGGAATAACGTTGCAGAAATGACAGGGCACTGTTCCAGTCGAGCCGCCATGTTTAACTGACTCATATAACCAATGTACGGTAGATGGCAGCCGAATCGACGTGCAGTGTTGCCAACAATGATTAACGAATTCACCTGATACAAACATAATCAATGTAGGTCCTTTAGTTACCAAATTATACGCCGTATATACTTATTTTCTGACCGCCCCTTGTGTATATATATATATATATATATATATATATATATATATATATATATATATATATATATATATATATATATATATACACACACACAGGGTTGTTATAAAGTGTGGGAGGGGTTTTAAAATAAATAACTTTTTAATTATTTAAAAAGAACAAAATAGCACATATCATCAAGATCTATGAATCTTAAAATTTTTTATGCTTAACAGCCGCACTTTACACTTCAACATATCCTCCATCTTGGGCACTGCAGCGTTTGATTTTTTTATTTTTTATTATTTTTTTTTTTGCAGATAGATGCACCGACTTAACCCCTCTCTGGCTTCAGCTGAAGAAAAAGTAAAATATGTGTTGTGTTAAGCCGAGCTGAAATCTGTTACAACAGTGAAACGCAAGTTCGGGGCACAGTACAACAAAAATCCACTATCTGAACATGCAATAAGAGATTGGATGAACATATTTAAAGAGACAGGTTCAGTGCATGACAGATCACGTTCCGGTAGACAAACTATCAGTAAAAAGAGCATAACATCTGTTCGAGAAGCGTTCGAAAGAAGCCCAAAAAAGTCACTTACCCGCGCTTCTATGTAGAGAAATGAACATCGCAGTATCAACAGTCCGTAAGATTTAAACGTGAAGTTATATCAACATACCTACAAAATTCAAGTTGTTCAAGATCCAATGAAGGAGGATTACGGGCTTGAATTCAAGTGCTAAACTTGAATTCTGCTAATAATTTCTCTCAAGAATCAAGGAAGATCCGAACCAGTTAACATTTTCTGATGAAGCAACGTTTCATCTCAGTGATAAAGTTAACCGCCACAAGTGTCGTATTTGGAAAAAATGAAAAACCACAATCATTAGAGAGAGAGCGTCTTCGAAGGTCAATGTGTGGTATGCTTTAAGCATATCTTGAGTCACTGTTCGTTTTTGAGGAAGCAGCTGTCAACGGAGAGCGATATCTTGAAATGTTGGAAGACTTCTTCCTTCCACAGCTGGTGGGCTGAGACCTTGTGAACTGCATAAAATGTAAAGTGCGGGTGTGAAATAAAAAAAAACTTAAGACATAGATTTTAATGATATGTGCTATTTTGTTCTATTTAAATAATTAAAACGTTATTTTTAAAACCCCTCACGGACTTTATAAGAACCCTGTGATATATATATTCATCATATATATATATATATATATATATATATGAAAATTATTTCACGAAAGTAACACGTGAAAAATATTTATGATGAATAAAACCACGAAGGAAAGGAAACACAGAATGGTGCTCAAGCGCTTTCGTCTAATGACATCCTCAGGAACACTGAAGTGTGTGTGTGTGTGTGTGTAGAATATCATGCATGAACACGTACACTTTTGCATAATGCAAATACTGCCTCTACTAGGAATCGAACCCACCACATCTTGACTGGAAGGTGAAGGTGCTAGCCACTACACTACGACGGAAAAGAAATTAACATAACTTGTTATACATTTAAACAACTGAGGAAATGCTTAACGCTTTCATGTCCAGAGACATTTCACGTGTTAACCCTCCTGCATTCGCGGTAATGACTAGCATTATCTGGTGCAACGCTCGGGTGGTTGTATGTATGACAGGTTGTGTTAATGTTTATCCAGTCGTAGTGTATGACTAACGTCTTCACCTTCAAAAAAAAAAAAATGTATATATATATATATATATATATATATATATATATATATATATGTGTGTGTGTGTGTGTGTGTGAGAGAGAAAGGTTGTGTTTAGATGTACGTACCGAACTTCATTAATTAGCGCGTATCTTGCTTCAAAGAATTGAGAATTTGGGATAAGTACGTGGACAAACCCGTGTACATTTATTGTTTTTACTTGGCGAAAAACCTAATTTAATCCAGAGTGATATTTAACGAAAAATGGCATCCAAAAATTGTTACTTTTAAAAACAGATAATAAAATTTCTTTTGATTTAAAAAGAAAACAAAAATTCTATTTTTTTTTGTAAAAGCGGTTTTCCTTTTAACTCGAAAGTGGTGGCGCTTAAATCATAGATGATTCCGAGTAAGTTTTTTTTAACCCCGCGCCAGCACCACTCTCGGGTTAAACGCTAGACGTACTGTAATATGACTTTTATAAATGTATAAAAATTTTAATAAAGAAGAAAATATAGCGAGGTTATTATCAATTATTAATAAGGATAACAAAAGCGTAACTCTTAATTGTTACAAATTTCAAAATTTGGTCAAATTTCACGTATGAAATTTGCTCTTCAAATGATATTTTAGAAGATCGAAATTTTAAA
Source organism: Bathynomus jamesi (assembly GCA_023014485.1). Classification (NCBI taxonomy): domain Eukaryota; kingdom Metazoa; phylum Arthropoda; class Malacostraca; order Isopoda; family Cirolanidae; genus Bathynomus; species Bathynomus jamesi. The sequence continues at coordinate 282,632 of JAJOZX010004588.1, read as the reverse complement.
GATTTTTTTTTAATTCTTCGAAGTGTGTTTGAGGTCACGTACTTTTTAATTACGGACAGTTTCAGAGAGAGAGAGAGGAACCCTTTTTTGTTGCAGGAGTCATGATAGTCAGTGTAAGAAGGGTCATAAACTGGCACAACGTTCAGGTCAGCCCCGTTACGCTAACTTTTGAATTTTTATTACCAGCACCATTGGGAACCATCGGGACTCGAACTATTAACCTCATCAACCCGATAGCCACTGATAATCACTCTCAAGTACAGTCAATCCTGCCTTAGCGGTCATCTCTTCAGAACGGTCACCTGCTTCTAGCGACCAAATAAAATGGCCTCCCCCCAACGAAAAATCCATGTATAATAATACCTTTTACATAGCGGCCACCTCTTCACAACGATCACCTACTATTAGCGGCCACTTAAAACGGCCTCCCCACCACCGAACGCAGTCAGTGGCCATCGAAATTACCTGCCTTTTCTCGATCGCTACTGTACGCAACTGTCATTATTTCCTCTGACTTTTTGTCTGCAGGAAGGAGGGGGGCTGGGGGCCAAGGGCTAGCGGCCGCAAGTATGCCCCCCCCCGACAATTGTTGGCTAAAATGGTATGATAAAGGGTCTTAACTTTTCCTTTTTATCTTCTCAAACTTGCAGAAACATGTTTGTAAAAGTGTCTTTGTTAATTCAACACAAAAGATTTGAGACAAATTTGGACGAGATTTAAGCGACATTTAATAATACAGATATGTATTGATACAATATATATTCGATTTAAATGTAAACAAAGTGGTCGCTGCATAACCTGTATAGAAAGACTACCTGTCTTTAAAGGCCATGACGACCGTTTCTCCTTGGGTGGTTTTATACAGTGGTTGGTACAATTAGTTTATACAGTTCGTTTTTGTACAGTGGTTTGACGGTGCTTAACTCTTTAGAGGGAAATATATGTTTTAATTATTATTAAATATATATGGAAATAAGTTTTAAAACTAAGCTATCAAAGGCTTCGAATCCCTTTACCACAGTAATCCACTAGGATAGCTTTGTGGTATAGAGGACAGAATATTAATTTATAATAGCCCTGAGTTCCAGTTTTGGTTTCAACTTCGGTGATTATCTGAGTTTTCCTTAGTGGGGTAATGGTTCGAATCACACATCAAACTGTAGGTCCCCTCCGTCACATGACGAAGGAGGTTAAACAACCTAAACATTAATTAAATTATTATTGCTATTCTTCCCCCTATCGACTAAGGATCTTCATCTGCAATTCAAAAACTAGAATAATTCTAATTTTCAAATGATGTATGGGCTATATCGGGGTGAATATAAAAAATCCCTTTAGCGACAACGAAAAATCCCTTTAGCGACAACAAAAAATCCCTTTAGCGACAACGGATGACAAAATCACTGACTAACTTTTTATTAATGGGTTTAATTTTTTTTTTTTTACTTTTTCTTTAACTTTTTTTTACTGTTCCTTTCATTTTACTGTTCCTTTGGTTCCTTTTTACTGTTCCTTTGGTTTTTTCATTTCTATTTACATTTCTATCTCTTATCTCTTCTTTTTGAAGATACCAAAATTATTATTATTATTATTATTATTATTATTATTATTATTATTACCAGCGTCCGTAACTCAGTGGGTATAACACCGTTTCCTTATAAGCGAAGTGGAGACACTGATGTCGGGAGTTCGAATCCCGATGATGCTGTTAATAATAATAATAATGGGAGTTAGAACGATGAACCGCATTAGTTGGCCTGAGCGCTGTATCAGTTTTTGATCCTCCTGAATGATTATTATCATCGGGATTCGAGCCCCCAACCCCCAGAAAGAATAACGAGATAATGACAAAAATGAACAAAATGGACAAGAGAGTAAAAACAAATGGTAACAGTAAACAGCAAACAACAGTAAACAACAGTAAACAGTAAACAACAGCAAACAACAGTAAAAATAACTTAAATTAAATACAAAATTTAGATAATAAAAAGAAAAAGATACAATACGAAGTAAAACGGGATTATTTATGGATTACGAATACGTGTGAAAAGATACTTTGAAACGGATTGGGATTTTGTTTTCAACCTAAACAATCATACTTTTATTAAAAACAATAGCACGACTGCCGCATTCAGTGTGATATACTCGTGTGTATATATATATATATATATATATATATATATATATATATAAAATCATCCATGTATCTCCATTAAGAAATTATATTCTAAGTTTAGAGAAAACAAAGTTATTTCATTCGAAACTTAAATTAAGTTCGGTGACATTTTGTTCCGGTCTGAATATCGTTCGCCTAACTTGAAATATAGACCGAATTAAGTACGATTTTATATACGAGTAAAAGGAAAAGACTCTCATGGACTCCTTTATCGTTTAATGAATCAAGAAGAGAATGTTCAGTTGAACAAAGCAAGCGTACATACACCTGCTTTTCCAGAACACCTCTCTGTATCTGTAGTTTATACATACGTTTCGTCATTTCTGACTTACTGTATATTGTGAAGATTACGACGTTAGGTGTGGTATTACACACACTCACACACAGCTACACACACCACACCCCCACACACACCCACACACACGCACACGCAAAAACACACTCACATATATATATACACACACACACACACCTCTTTTCTCTTTTTTCTGCTTTGCTTTGAAACTTTCATTTTTCTTTAAATTTTCTTCCTTCTTTTAACCCTCGTTCTTGAAGAAAGAGCCTCGTAAGGACCAAGCGGTCTGTTGCTGTTTGGCGTCCTTTGTATTCCTTTGTATTCTTTGTATATAAACACCTTTATATGATGATCAACTCTATTTCTCTGGAAAATTTTCTACACTTAACTTTACTAATGAATGAATGAACGAGTACAAAATGATTGGAGCCAGTATAAATTTGCTCACGAAAAATGTCCTCCAAAATTTCCATTTAAAAGTTTTGTTTTAAAGCAGTTAAAAATCAGTATTTAAAATTCACACTTCTTCTCATCGGTAAACAAAGTCAATATGAATCTATTTAATACACAATTCCAATATGTAATATTTACAGTAGATACAAAATACTGTTTAAAATCTTGAGAAAATATTACTACCCGCGATGTACATAGTTAGGTGATTCTGCTCAGCGCACGCCGTACTGGCCTAAGAGAAATGACGCTAAGGTCGGGTGTTCTACTCCCGATGGTCCTGGTAATAATAATCCAGGAATTAGCGTAATGGGCCTCAGTCGTCTGGACTCGGGGCTGTGACAGTTTCTGGCCCTTCTGACTGATTATTGACTCTGTTTTCTTGTCGATTTTCTATTGTTCATTGACCATCGTCCATTGTGCACTGTCCATCGTCCATTGTCCATTGCCCATTGTCTATCGTCCATCGTCCATCGCCCATTGTCCATCGTCCATTGTTCATTGTAATTTTATGGAAATGCGATTAAGGATACATTGGAGTTTTACATGCCATATTGCAGCTGTGGGATAATTGTACAGTTGTCAAAAATGTGATATACAGTCCCCTACAATAGTTCCACCCCACCTCTCCCTCTCCTCCTTCCCCTCTCAGGTGTTGTCAAGTAATACTTTTATTTTCTGAAAAGCAATGACTGAATAAATATATTGTTCACTGCAGTTTTGGTGGTAATGCTAGGACGACTATGTATTTTATTCATGCATTATTCTAAATTTAGGGAATAGAGTGGTCAGGTTATTTTACAAACGTGGGATACTTTAAACACTTCAATCATAGGATTTTGATGTGGCCATGTTATAGTTAAAGTGTAAGATAAGTTGTAGTATCGACTTTTCCTCCAGGCAATAACATTTATGTTTAAAGTCCATGCACCATCAACAATGATTATCCAGAAAAAGGTTTATCCATGAAGAGATAATGATAACATAGTTAAATTTTGTTACAAAAATAAACATGAATCAAGTAAATTTAGGGATTTTCTTAAGAACATACAAAACAATGTTCAAATTATAAGGAACTGACAATTGTTCAAGTAAATAAATATATTTAGTACATCACAACCATAGCATTATTATACACAATTACTCAATACTTGGTCCATCCTCCATTATTATTAATGAACTCTCGTAGCCTATTTGGAACAGATGCCACGTGATTGTAGATGACTTGTGGGTTCCTGCGGAAAAGTTCCCACTCTGCTATGGTGTGTTCCAGCAGGTGCCGAAATGTCCGCTCCTGCCCAGGCTCCCAAGTGTTACCCATATTTGCCCAGACATTTTCAATGGGTTTTAGGTTACACCCCTTGGTGGGCTAGTTCAGCAGCTCGACATCTCGTTGTTCCTGAAACCGCCGTCTGATGATCCTGACAGTATGAACAGGGCAGTTATCCTGTAATATATATGTTAACCCGCCATCTATGGCCTTGGGTGGTTCGAGGTTGACGGGAGTTCTCGTTAGGTGGCAGCAACGGATTTTCTCACTCTGGGGTAGCTGGTACTGTGTAGGGAATCACAGCAGTTTCTTTTATACTACACTCCGATTTCTTCTTGTAGTGGATCGGAGGATTCTGTGAAAACTTACTAAATTATTTGACGGTTCCCCGATTCTTCTTGTAGTGTATCGGAAAATTATTTATTCTATTTTAGAACCAATTTTTCTGGAGAAAGCAGGGCTCAAAGGAGAATACAAAGAGATCATTTGACTGAATTTTACTGCTTCTAAAATATTACAGGTAATACTTCAGCCTCTAGGTCAGATCAGAACAATCAGAATGATACTTTGAAAAATTACGAGTTTGCATATTAATAATTAGGTGACATCATTATTATTTAATGTTGACCTGTTTTGTTTTTTATTCTCAATAGGCTGGATTTTTTTTGCAAAATATTTGAAGATAAAGGTAAATTTTTGCTGTAACAGCATACTAGCAGATAAGTAAGATATTTGAAGATGAAGTCATATTTTTCTTTTAAACAGGATAGTGACAGATCTGATCTTATCATGATTTGCCGAATTAACTAAAAATGGAAATTGAAATATGTATTTTATTATGAATTAAAATTAAACATGTATATGAACCAAAATTAAATGCTTAAAATTTAAAATTAAATGTTAATTTAGAGTTTTGGCAAGTTAAGACTTCATCTTTTACACCTAAGAGAGAATGTATAAAAAAAGGAACATTGCAGAATTTAACACAATTACATGATTAAGTTTAATCTAAAAAATGATTAGGTAATTTAAAAAAGAAATAATTCATCAATTACTTAGTAAAAATAAAATAGAAAGAAAATTAAAATCACGCGAGTTTGGACTTTATATACAAAAATGGATGTTCGACTTATTCATTTTTACATATATATTAATATACAGTATATTATTTAATATAGTTCGTCGCTGAGTTCAAATCACACTTTAAAATTAGATGCTATTCGAATCGTAATCTGACACGCCGAATTAGTTTCCTTTAAATTTTGGGATTATTCGTGATGCAATACTTTTTGTCATCGTGATTCGATATTAATACTTACAAATAAGTGTCGTATTCCTCTACATTAAGATGATTAATTTCAGTTATTGTGCGATTCCATGTAGACGGTTTGATCTCGTAATATCGTCGTTTTTGGTGTATTATTTAAAAGAGAAACAAGATTATTGATATACACGAACATTTTCGGAAGCTGTTAATATATTTTTGAGTATTTATAGAGAAAGTTTTATTAAAAATTAAATTCGTGAGTGGATGAGTGAGTCGGTTATTATGTAAAAGAGAGAATGGATTAGGAGGGGAAGGTAAAAAGGAAAGAAGCAAAAACACAAATGACAGTAGTAGTTTATAGGGTGGGAGGAATGAGAGACATGGGCGGAGGTAATAATCGGGGAGCAGGTGGAGGGGGAGGTAAGAGAAGGGTCATGTATTAGTATGAGGTGAAGGGGAAGGGAAAAAGAATAAAAACGAAAGTAAATCGAAATAAAATAACAAGGAGGCAGGAGGGGGAACAGAGAGAGAGAGAGAGATGGGGATAGCGAAAGGAGAGGGGGAGGACGAGAGGGGGGATAGCGAGAGGGAGAGGGGTAGGAGGAGAGGGAGGAAGTGAGGATGGGTGAGATAGAGGGACTGCGTTCCTCCACATCTCGGAGAGGGTGGAGCGGAACTATTGGAGGGGACTGTACATTTATGACGAGAGAAACAAATCAGTGTAATTACATCCATGTACAAAAAATGTAATAATTAAAAATAACAAGAAGATGTAAAAATTGTAAAATGTAAAATAACATGAAAATGAAGGCGGCAACGAAAGACTAATAAATTATAAAATTATAAAAATAAATTATAAATTTTTGAATATTGTTACTATAATTTTGTTTTCCATGTAGCAACCCCGTACATTTTACATACAGCCTCAAACAAAAGTATATATATACAGGGTGGTCCAAAAGCCTCTATCTATTTTGCTGAAATAATAGTATTTTAGGATAAAAATGTAGTAACAATTATTAGATATATATTTATTTATCAAGCTTAGGTCTAAGATTCGACGTGAGCACCATCAGTGTCTCTGCAAATCTCAAATCTCTCCACTGTATTGCGAAACACATTCTAAAGCATCTCTTGGGTTATTTTAGCGACTGTCACGACGATGCGGGTTCGCAGATCCTGCAGGTCTGTAACTCTTGGTTTGTAAACTTCAGACTTTATAAAGCCCCACGCAAACAAGTCTAATGGTGTTAAATCTGGAGATCGTGCTGCCCAGAGCCTGTTTCCACCACGTCCAATCCAGCGATTTGGTGAGAACCCGAACGATGTTTGCATAGTAACATGGAGCTCCATCTTGTTGAAAGACAACAGTGTCGAGAATGCCATCTAAACGAAGCTGGGGTTCAAGAAACAACTGAAGTATGTCAAAATAAATTGGTTCTGTTACCGTGGCGTCTGCAAAGAGAAAAGGTCAGTAAACCTTCGATCTTGCCATACGTAGTGGATACGTAGTGTTACTACCATTACACGTTCTTGTATATCCGTCATCATCTATGGCCTGCAGAAAATGAAATAGAAATATCATTATTTCAGCAAATTAGATAGGGGCTTTTGGATCACCCTGTATATATATATATATATATATATATATATAATGTATAGAAACGACGTAAGTATAGAGGAGTGTTCTGCACACGAGGAAGAGAAACAACGAACAAATGAAAAATGAGGTGACCGCCCGGAATCGAACCGGGGTTCGATTCCCTGGCGGTCACCTCATTTTTCATTTGTTCGTTGTTTCTCTTCCTCGTATGCAGAACACTCCTCTATACTTACGTCGTTTCTATACATTAATATACTGCGTGGTCATTGCAGTTATATATATATATATATATATATATATATATATATATATATATATATATATATCTTACAGTCATCAAGTTAAAACAGGCAATTTGCAAATTGACTGAAATTTTAGCCAATGTGTCAAATTGTGATACACACAAAATTTAACCTAACCTGAACTAACCTTTCTGGTAATGCTGTATATGCATGCCCACTGGTATTTCCCAATATGTTGCCTAAAAATTCATTAGGTTAGGTTAGGTTAAGTTAGGTTTTGCATGTATTAGAATTTGACACATTGCCTAAAATTTCAGTCATTTTACAAATTGTCTAATTTGATACATTGATTGTAATATATATATATATATATATATATATATATATATATATTATTATATATATATTATATATATATATTCAGCGTCACCAAATTGGGCAACAGGTTCAGGAAATGTATTGGTATAAAACATCAGAAAAAGTAATTTTATTCAAAATATGATAAAATTTTAGTATTTTATATATCTTTCATTCGTTTTATTACGTCTTTAACCGATCCTGTCCCATTTTTTTTTTATGTATGTCAAACTTCAAAGAACAATTATACTTTTGAATATTTCTCGTAAATGTTTTTCATAATTGTTCGCTAAGATTCAGGTCTGGAGACTTTGGAGGCCTTTCCTACTCTTCTTACGAAAGTTCGACCTCAGGTTCCAAAAAACTGAAAAATTAAATGGAATTGTTGAACATTTATTGGTAAAAATGATAATCATACGACATGTTAAGACTTGGCTCTATTTATCTCAAAGTTACCTTCGTCAGACCAAATCACTTTATTCCAAACCTTAAAGGCCCAGTTTTTATGTTCATTTGTACACTAAAACCTCTGTTTGTGATTGGACTCTGATGATCAAAGCTTCTTTTTTGCCTTACGTCCTTTGAACTTTTCTTTATTAAGTCTTCTTCTGACTGTACTTCCAGAAACAACAGTTCCCGTTGCTTTCTGTAGGTCAGAACGGAGACCCAAAACTGTTTTTCTACGATCTCTCATGGAATCGAGTTTCAATGGTCTTCACAGCTCGATGTCGTCACCTTTCTCCGTTCACTTCGATGCTTATTGTAATGGCACTTCACTCGGTCTCTTTATAACGCTTTCATGTGGCTTGAAAAGCACAACTTTAATACTTTAATTGCCTTGCAATTGCAACCTGGGAAAACCCCGAGCTGACAGTCGCACAATTTGAGCTTTTTCACCTTCAGTTAACTCTCTTGTGTTTACTATTTGTACATTAATTCAGCTTTTACCGCTATAAAATCATAAGATTAAAGTGAGACACTCAATGAATACAGAAAGCGGATCAAAGAAGATCTTCTCCAAATGTTGATCAACGATGATATGATCATCTTCAAAACCGGATATAAACTTTCATTCGATAAAAAACAGCAACTTTTTCAGAGGTACTTGTAGGCAACCACCATAAAACATAAACTATGAGTATTTTATCTGCGGTACCACTTTAATTTAAGTACATAGAAAGGAATTTTATGTCTTCCGAACACTTTGGCGGAGGCTGTATACAGTAAAAGTAGGAAGAATTAGGAATTGTGCGAGTTTACAGTTGCATTTCAAACTGTAGGTCCTTACTTGTGTGACCATTTTCGGTGATTTTATGAGGCCCTCAACGTCTGTTTACATTTCTATTTCGTTTTATGCTTTCTAAGTTGAGATACAAACCGTTCCGAAATATTAGCTTATAAAACAACATTGATACATATATTTCATTTATAACATTATATATATATATATATACAGGGTGTTTGAAAACTTTCTGTACAAATTGTAATGGGGGATAGGCAACACCAAGACAAACCCTTTTCGTCTATAATTGTATGTCCGCTGACGTCACCATTCGGCGCGAGAGGGCGCCGCTGCAATTGGCTAAAAGGTGAAGTGGGCTAGACTCGCGCTTGCCGCGGGCATTCTTAAATCGGACGTAGTACGCGTAACATGGAGCGCTTCACGACTGCTGAGATGGCTGACATGCATATGGTGTATGGGGCTGCCAATGGAAACGGAAGAGCTGCTGTGAGGTTGTAGCGACAGCGCTTCCCAAACAGACGTGTGCCAAACCACCAAACGTTTGCGCATTTGTATCGGCGACTGCGAGAAACTGGAACATTCCATGCAAACATGCATGACACTGGTCGGGAGAAACGTGCGCACTCCTGACATGGAAGAAGAAATCCTACGGCGATTTGAGGACAATCCAAGCGCAAGCACGCGAGGTGTTGCACGTATCCTCGGTGTGAACCACGACCTGGTCTGGAGAGTGTTGCACGAGCAGCAGTTACATCCGTTTCATCGTCAGAGAGTCCAGGCATTACAACCTCGGCATTACCCTCTTCGTGTGGAATTCGCACGCTGGTTTCTGCAGCAGACAGCGGTGCAGCCTAATTTTCCGGCTTATGTGCTGTTCTCAGATGAGGCCTGTTTCACACGTGAGGGTGTGTTTAACATGCACAATTCTCACGTGTGGGCGCACGCAAATCCACATGCTACACGGGTTTGTAATGCCTGGACTCTGACGATGAAACGGATGTAACTGCTGCTCGTGCAACACTCTCCAGACCAGGTCGTGGTTCACACCGAGGATACGTGCAACACCTCGCGTGCTTGCGCTTGGATTGTCCTCAAATCGCCGTAGGATTTCTTCTTCCATGTCAGGAGTGCGCACGTTTCTCTCCCGACCAGTGTCATGCATGTTTGCATGGAATGTTCCAGTTTCTCGCAGTCGCTGATGCAAATGCGCAAACGTATGGTGGTTTGGCACACGTCTGTTTGGGAAGCGCTGTCGGTACAACCTCACAGCAGCTCTTCCGTTTCCATTGGCAGCCCCATACACCATATGCATGTCAGCCATCTCAGCAGTCGTGAAGCGCTCCATGTTACGCGTACTACGTCCGATTAAGAATGCCCGCGGCAAGCGCGAGTCTAGCCCACTTCACCTTTTAGCCAATTGCAGCGGCGCCCTCTCGCGCCGAATGGTGACGTCAGCGGACATACACTTATAGACGAAAAGGGTTTGTCTTGGTGTTGCCTATCCCCATTACAATTTGTACAGAAAGTTTTCAAACACCCTGTATATATATATATATATATATTATATATATATATATATATATATATATATTATATATATATATATATATATATATGTGTGCAAAACGTACATAACAGACCAAGTAAATGAGGCTAACTTTTTAACATGAAAAAAAATTGCGCTGTAAACCTTTCCATAACAAATATACAGGTGGTTTAGAAACCACCCAGAATGAAATATTTTTGCCTGAATTGATTTCAATATAGCTAAAAATGGTGTACCGTGTCTTATCTCTCTCTCTCTCTCTCTCTCTCTCTCTCTCTCTCTCTCTCTCTCTCTCTATCGTAGGCTTATTTACTATTCTACAAAGAATCAGGGAATAGAAGCTAAAGTTAGAGACCCTAAAACTTTATATTTTATACATATTATATATAATTCTTTTTTTCTATATGGTTTATGCAGACAAGATTTTATACCCTATATTTATTTATTTGTATACCGAAGAAATATACTTCAGAAAAAATGGGAGATTGGATGTCTTTTTAATATATAAAATAAAAGATTGGCAGTGAAGAGACACGCAGATCTTTGAAATATTATATTAAAGAAACCCACAAGGGTTGACATTATAATAAATCTAATATGCATCTTATAAAGAGTAAAGAACAAATAGAAATAAGAACGCGACGTTTCGGAATAAGACGAAATGTGAAGCAACCAGAGCCTTTGAATGAAGTAAATTTCATTCAACTTTTTTTTTTTTTTTTTCCTGTGATCCGATGAATTCGGGTTATGTACACTTACTAACTATAATTTTCCACTTATAATAAGTACGACGGCAAGTACAGTCAATTACAAATGTCGGAATAAAGTAGGGCACATCTAGTACTATTTTTTTTATCCAAGAAGGAAGGGACAAGGGCGAATGCCTGCTAAAATGCTCCCCTCCTCCATAAAGGAAGAAGGGAGCCAAAATCAAGGTCCGACGTTTTCCAGATGCCTGGAGGACACTCTGCGTTTGAAAGATTGGAGGCTGTAGACAGGGGGAAAGATGGATTGTGGAAGATTGTTCCAGCGTTCACCGGCATGCAGTTAGAGAGTTCAGAAGAGCAGTGTCCGTTATAATAGCGATAGTAATGAGAGTGACGGAACATTGCGACGAAGAAAGAGAGATTGAAGATAGTCAGTAAGAGGCTGGGAAATGATGAGACGAAAAGTCTTTGATTCCACCAGGTCAAGTACAGCTGTGTAGGTTGAGCTACCGCATATATGAGAAGCGTACTCCATACAGGGGCGAAGAAGACCCCCTGTATAGAGAGAGGAACTGAGTTGGGGGTTGAAGAAACCGCGGAGCCGGTACAACACACCTAACCTCTTAGAAGCTGTTTTAAAAAGAGAGTATATGTGATCTTTCCAGGAAAGATCAGGAGAAAAGGAAACGCCAAGAATATTAAGAAAAGAGGAAGGACTGAGTTGTGTATTGTCGAAGGTAAGGGGATAGTCCTGTGGAAGATTGTGACGAGTAGCCGGATGGAGGAACCGAGTTTTTGAGGCCTTGAGAGCCACAAGGTTTTCTCTACCTCAATCACAGATAGTAGAAACATGGAGAAATAAAGAGTGGAATCATCGGCATAAGAGTGGATAGGACAAGAAGTGCGACTTAATAGATCATTGATAAATAAAGGGAAGAAAGTAGGCGATAGGACAGAACCCTGAGAAACACCACTATTAATAACTTTAGAAGAAGAACAATGGCCATCTACAACTGCAGCTATAGATCGGCCAGAAAGGAAATGAGAGATAAAGGCACAGATAGAAGAATAGAAACCAAAGGAGGGCAGTTTGGAAATTAAGGATTTGTGCCAGACTCTATGAAAAGCTTTTGATATGTTTAGCGCAATAACAAGAGTTCCACCGAAATCCCGAAAGGAGGTTAACCAAGAGTCAGAGAGATAGGCAATAAGATTGCTAGTAGAGCGTCCCTTGCGGAGCCCATAATAACGATCTGGAAAAAGATTGTGAGAAGAGAGGTGTTTAAGAATCTTCCTATTAAGGAACGATTCAAAAACTTTAAAAAAGCAAAAAATCAAAGCAATTGGACGATAGTTGGATGGTTGAAAGCGGTCACCCTTCTTTGGGATAGGCTGAATGAGAACGAACTTCCAGCAGAAAGGAAAGGTACCGGATGAAAGACAAAGTCGAAAGAGCTTGCCTAGTCAGGGTGTCAGCACAGAAGCACAGTTCTTGAGAAGAACAGGAGGGACATCATCAGGAACGTACACCTTCCTAGAGTTGAGCCCAGATAGGGCCTTGCTTTTGGACAGATTCTAATTTCAGACATAATTAAGTCAGAGGGAGGAGGAAATGGAGGAACAGTACCGGAATCGTCCAGGATTGAGTTGGAGGAGAAAGTTTGAGCGAAGAGTTCAGCTTTACCAGGAGAAGAGACAGCAATTGAGCCGTCTAAATGGAAAAGATGAGGGGAAGAAGAAATAAAATTATTGGAGAGGTTCTTGGCTAGGTGCCAGAAAAAGCGAGAAGAATTAGAATTAGATATTTTCACATATTTGTCTAATGAAGTAAATGTTGGCGAGTCGAAGAACAGATTTTGCACGATTCTAGGCAGAAATATAAGTCAAGTGAGTCAGGAGTTGGATGGCGACGGTACCTTCTGAAAGCCTCCTCTCTGTTGAGGATAGCATTAGAACAAGCAAAGTTAAACCGAGATTTTTTGTATTAGTATTAGTAATAGATTATAGAATGTACACCGCCATGCCCGAGAATTACCTCCGTGATGCGCTCAATGCACTTGGAGGGGTCCCGGCCACGGAAGCAGGTATCATTCTATGGAAAATCACAGAAGTACTATCTAAGGGCCTCCTAATCAGCGGCAACAAAGTGTCAAAGACGTCTCTTCTTGGGGGATCCAAAGGCAGAATTGGAACGATAGGACAGGAAACAGATTGTGGTCGGAGGAGCCCAACGGAGAAAAAAGTTTAACAGAGTAAAAAGACAGAAGCGGTGAGAAATAAATCGAGAATGTTGGGCCTACCTCCAGGACGAGAGGGGATACGAGTTGGGTGTTGTATACCCAGTGGTGTAGTGCTAAATAAAGAAGTGCGCAGAGCTGGGCAGTATTTAAATACATTTGTATTTAAATACGTATTTAAATACATTTGTGTATTTAGAACTGTATTTATAAATACATTGTTTTTCATGTATTTAAATATAGTATTTAAATACTTTAATGAGTATTTAAATATATGTATTTAAATACTCAAAATATAAAAATGTAAATACTTTTACTGGTTTAATACACGTTCTGTACTAGCACAGTACGACGCGTCGACAGTGTAGTACAGCGTTCAATGTTTCAACAGTTTTGGAAAACATCCTCTCATAAAAAGACTGTCCTCCGCTATAACACGACATTACCATCTTCGGCACCGGTAGAGCGAATATTTTCATTCGCGGGAATCACTTTGACTCCCACAAAGAAACTCTCTTTCAAACAAACTTTTGAAAGATTGGTTTTGATCCGCAGCAACCGTGAAATAAAAGAGAATTCGTAAGGTGCCTTATGTTTATGTTTACGTCTTATGTTTACGTTTATGTCTCATCTACTCATTAATTGTTACTCATTTTTGTTTTGTTCTAAAAAGGGAAATATATAATCGGAAATTAGATTGTACTATTTCTTTATCCTTTATCAAGCATTTTATATTGTTGTAACTCATGAATTAGTGAATGCATATGTTAAAATTTGTATGTATTTAAAATGTATTTACAAATGTATTTAAATACAATTGATGTATTTTGTATTTAGTATCTAAATACATTCGTAAAATGTATTTAGTATCTAAATACATTCGTAAAATGTATTTAGTATTTAGTATTTAAATACATTTCTCCCATGTATTTAGTATTTAGTATTTAAATACATTCAATGTATTTATTGCCCAGCTCTGGAAGTGAGGGAACGCATTTTGAAAATGTTACTCAGATGCGGGGGGGACAATGGCGAGCGCGGCGAGCCCATACAGCTGGGGGTCCGGGGGCACTGTAAGCCCCCCGGGAAATCTTTTGAAATCTGACCAATTTCAGGGATATTTTGAGGTCATATGCACTGGATATTAAGATATATTCCAAGGTTGAAGATGCAGTATTTCCAGTGTCATTAGATATACGACATCCAGTACGATCAATAAAAATAGCTAACAACTGGAAGATTAACTAAAAAAAAGTTAACAACTGGTACGCCGTGGTGCTGTTTCACCAGATCTTTATAGGCTAGCATTGCCTCAGTCGAAGCTAAAGAAATGAAGCAGTTAATGATTCTTTCTCATATTTCTTCTAGGGGTGGGAATTAAAATTTCATGACGTTAGAGATTTGTAAGTTCGGATTTATTTGAAATAGTGAGGGAACGCCGTTCCGTCTACAAAAAAAAAGTAAGGGAACGCCGTTCCCACGCGTTCCCACAGCACTACACCACTGTCAGTATACCATCTGCTCTAGGTCATTCAGGATAGAGAAGTTGTAAGCTAGTTCACCAGGGATGTCAGTGAAATGAGAAGAAAGCCAAAGGTAGTGGTGAACATTGAAACTTCCTAAAATGGAGATTTCAGCAAAAGGAAAATGGGATAGAATGTATTCCACTTTGGAAGTGATGTAATCAAAGAATTTTGGAGAGTGAGTAGAATTAAGAGAAAGGTAAACAGCGCAGATGTATTTAGTTTGAGATTGGCATGTAAGCCATAGCCAGAGGGTGTAGAATTCGAAGGATTGATACGGTGTTGATACTGGAAATGATAGGATAGTATTCGAAATGGTATTTTTTATGCACGATATATGGACGTATTTTGGGGGGATGTTTAACCTCCTTCACAACATCTAAGGTATCTGAAGATTGGGCTTATAGGAAATGAGACTGATATAGGAAACAATAATGATAAAAGAAATGGATTTGATATGCGCAATAATACCTGTATACGAACTTTTGTCTTTCAATGGCAAACAGACGTCAGATTGCCAAATGCTTTTGTTTGATGTTAATGCGGATGTCTTGGATGGAAAATGGCACATTTAAGAATTATTGTGTTGTATTTTCCCTGTATTCACTTACTTCGAATAATAAATCGATACAATTAATAATTAAAAACTCCCTTACTATCCTTTGTCGGTGGATAATAAAATGAATTTTGTGGATGATATATCAAATGGAATAATAGTTATAAAATGAAGTGGTAATACCGTTTCCCTATATAAGCGGAGTGAAAATACTGAGGTCAGGATTCGAACCCCGATGATGTTGGTAATAATAATAATGCAGGATTATAGCAATGGGGCGCATTAATCTGCCCTAAGTGGTGTACCAGTTTATTAACACTGTATATGAAATTTTATTTTATACACCGACATATGAGAGAAAAAATAATACTGTTGTCGGTTCTTTAACCGTCTTCGCAACATATGACGAAGGGGACCTACAGCTTTACGTGGGATCCGAATCACGGGTCGCTATATCAACTGAACGCAAAAGAGGGTCACCCATCCAATTACCTAGCAGACCAAACGTCGCTTAACGTCGCTGTTTTAACTGGAAGCGATGTTGCAACGTGGATTTGATGTAGCTCTAAAAAAAAATGATGTAAAGCTTGGAATACTGATTACACTGCTCAACAAGGTTTTTGGTTCCTGAACCAACAGATGGTCGGTCCCTATGTATTTTTTTTGCACTGAATCCGAATCTGTCTTTTAGAATTCTTCTATCACGTATAGATTTTGAAATATGACAGTTTCAGCTATATTAATTAACTGCAATTTCTATAAGCAAATTGCCGTTCATGAATTACACTAGTTTAGCATTCCTATGAAAACCTATGGATTCTATCTCGCGACTGATGGCATCTTTTCACCATTGATGTGATGATACTACTACCTACATATCATCAGTTATAGCAGTGCCCATCAATATGTCGCAATGGGGGGTAAGTCAGATTGCCTTAGTGCAAAATATATACAAGCTCTTACATTTGGTGGAGTAAAAATGATGATGAATTCATAAATAGTGAAAGTGATAGTGATAGAGAGTTTTCAATTGAAAATGCTGCTTTGAATGATTTTTTTGAGTGGAAGAAAATGTTAAATATTTAAGAATTCTGAAGACAGATTCGGATTTAGTGCAAAGAAATATATAGGGACCATCTACAGTATTTTGGTTCAGGAACCAAAAACCTTGTTTGGATGTATATTCCAAAATATTAAAACGAAAAACTTGTTAGCAGGTGTATAAATGGTTTAATGCATCTAAATACACATATACAGTATATATTTATATAGTTACTTTTTTAGATACAACTCTATATTTATATAGTTACTTTTTTAATATACATATATGCAGTATATTTATATAGTTACCTTTTTTCAGCTATTTTTATAGTTACCTTTCATTAATGTTACTTTCATTTTTTTACAGGTCACTGTGAAATAAGTGCTTGGAATATTGACGGATTACTTAAAATAGTTAAAATAAAACTGTGAAAAATATTAAGTATGTCTCGTAGATATGTTAATGATGCCGACAATTTTTGCTACATTTGTCGAGAATTTACTGTTAAAAATCAGAAAAAGTGCTTTACTCCTCTTATAAAAAAAGCTTATCATTTGTACTTCGGATGCAAGGTAAGAGATCAAGATAAACGATGGGCACTCCATATTTGTTGCATTTCATGCGCAAACCGTCTCCGACAGTGGATTAAAGGTGCTCGTTCATCTATGTCTTTCGCAATACCAATGATTTGGAGAGAACAACAGGATCACTTAAATGACTACTATTTCTGTATGACTAAAACATCAGGATTCTCTACAAAAGACAAGAAATCCATTCTATATCCTAATTTGGCATCGGCAATAAGACCCGTCGCTCATGGTCCAGAACTTCCTGTCCCAGTACCACCCGAAACATATACTGCAGAGGATGAAGATGATAATGATGAAGAGGTAAGTGCTGAAGCAGGTCCTACTAATGATCCAGATTTCAATCCTTCCACCCTAACTGAGCCACACATGATCTCTCAAGCGGAGCTGAGTGATCTAGTTCGAGATCTAAATCTATCTAAAAATCAAGCTGAGGTACTTGGTTCAAGATTACAAGGGTGGAATCTTTTGGAGAAAAACACAAACATAAGTCTGTTTCGTAACCGGGAAAAAGAATTTGGCCATTTTTTCTATGAAAGAAAATCTTTGCTATTACAATGATGTTAATGCCATGATGGAAGCACTTGCACACGAACACAAAATTGAAGAATGGCGGTTGTATTGATTCATCATAATTGAGTTTGAAAGCTGTTCTGCTACATAGTGGGAATATTTTTCCATCAGTTCCCATTGCTCATTCGTTTCACCTAAAAGAATCATATGAAAATATAGAATATCTTTTAAACAGCATAGACTACAATAAGTATAACTGGAACATCTGTGGTGACCTAAAAGTTATAGCTCTTCTTTTGGAATGCAGCTGGGGTATACGAAATATTGCTGTTTCTTATGTGAATGGGACAGCCGTGGTAAGTCAAAACATTACATTGTTAGCGATTGGCCAACTAGACAACCAATAGAAGGTCAAAAAAACGTTTTGCATAAAAGCCTTGTTGAACCAAAAAATGTTTATCTACCACCTCTGCATATAAAGTTAGGACTGATGAAAAATTTTGTGAAAGGTATGGATCGAAACAGCAAAGGATTTCAATACATTAAAGAAAAATTCCCCAAAATCAGCGAAGCCAAAATAAAAGAAGGAAAATTTGTGGGACCCCAAATACAGAATTGATGAATGATGATGAATTCGATGCAGTTTTAGAAAGAAAAAAAATGCTTGGGAGTGTTTTAAATCCGTCGCGACCAATTTTTTAGGTGACAACAAAGCACTAAACTACAAAGAGTTAGTTAAAATAATGCTGGTAGCATACCATGAAATGGGGTGTAGCATGTCCTTAAAGATGCACTTCCTCCACTCCCATTTAGACTTCTTTCCTGAGAATTTGGGAGCTTTGAGTGATGAGCATGGTGACCGCTTCCATCAGGATATTTTAAAGTTGGAAAAACGGTACCAGGGCAGATGGAAACCCTAATATGTTAGCTGTTTACTACTGATGGTCATTGTTAAGAGAAGCTCCTCGTACATCATACAAGCGAAAATATCATTAATCACTAAATCATTTCAGTAGCTTTCTATTTGTTTATTTAGCTGTATTTGTATAGTAAAATAAATTGTTTATACTTGTATAAAAAGTGCATTTTTCTCAAGACCTCTAAGTAGTATGTGAGAGAAAAATTCTGAAAACAAATTCGAACTTAGCGTGAAAAATTCATTTAGGATCAGCTATGTTTACCCAGGAACCAGGAAAAAAAGTTTAGTTTTGTTGATCAGTGTTATCAGTGAGGAGAGCCATGCAGAAATAGGCAAATCGCTCAGGCCAACTACTGCGGTCCATTGCTCGAACTCCTGTATTGTTAGCAATGACATCATCGGGATTCGAACCCAGGCCTCAATGTCTTCACTTCGCTTACAGAGTAACGTTGTTACCCATTGAACTGAGGACGCTGGCTAGAGATTGGAATACTGGTATATGTAACAGTACACTCATAGCAAAGTTTTTTTTAAAGTTAAAAAAAACAATAACGTAAAGTTCACAAATATAACGTTAAAAAATAAATAAATAAATAAATAAATAAATAAATATATATATATATGAATGAATGAAAATGAAAATGAAAAGGTTTATTGGCAGACTATAGTCCATATGACAAGTACTGTATTACTAATACAATGACAGTTCACATACTAAGGATAGAAATATATTATACAATTGATCAGAAATAATAAAATAATGTCGAAGTTGAGTGGAGCTACAGACAGACGTTTTCGTACCATGAATTTCGTAACTTAGAAGACAAACGGCAGGACTCATGGATAATATATATATAATATATATATATATATATATATATATATAATTATGCGGGTTGCTTCTACAGAGCTTCAATTTAATATTTAGGAGAAATCCAATGACAAGGAGAAATGTAAATGCCATGAAAAGTCTTCTTTATTGCGCAACGTTTCGAGCAATACGCTCATCTTCAGGCTGTTTAATAACAATGTGAAATTAAAATCAATATTGAATGAAAAACAAACAGAAATTTCTATAACCTATTCGTAAAGACAAATTTTAAAAGACTGAGAAAAGAGGGTTAAGTTCTAAGTTATACAGATTTACATATAAAAATTAAGAAGTTATTTTTAAATACATGTAGTAAATGTGAAATTAATACACTGGAAAAATTACCAATAGTACACTGGAACAATGGAGCTATCTACCTTACACAGCAGTATCCGAGGCCGACTAATTTGAGCAGAGGAAACGGGAACGAAGGATGGCGAGGGAGATAGGGGAAGGAGGGATTATAAGGAATTGGGGAAGGAGGAGGGATCATAGCAAATTGAGAGGGACGGACGATGAGTCAACATTCAGACTAGGGGACAATGCTTTAATGAAAAGGGATTCTAAAATTCTTAGTGAGTTGGGACAAGTATTACAACCAAGAATTTTAAAATTGTCTAAAGTGACATCAATTTTGCATTTGATGCTATGTTCACGAATGCTGGAGGCTTCCTTAGTTTTTAAAATTTTACCTGTTCGGCCACTTATTCCCATATGCGAATAAAATCTAGCCCTGAGAGAGCGAACAGTGCTGCCGATGTAATTCCCAAGGAGACACCTGGGGCAGGTAAATAAATATACAACACCGCTACGCAACGAGTCAGGGGTTCGATCCTTCGCTGAGAAAAGCTACCTAAAGACGTTTTATTAATAAATATGATGCGGAAATCAGTATGATAAAAAAATTTCCTTAACAATTTTGTAAATTTAAGCTTAAATTCCTTATTCAGGACCCATTTCAGTACCAAGAAATATTTTATATCCTTTCGGCACTGTAATACATGGAAGTTGAGGGTTATAAACATTATTTAAGAAGGATCTAATTAGTTTGTCTACATATTGAACAGGAAAACTATTATTAGTAAAGTATGATCTTAGATTATTAAATTCATCATTAAGTAAGGTAAAATTAGAGGTCAAATTATATCCTCTGAACAGGAGAGTTTTAATACAAGACATCTTATAGTTGAAATCAGTAAAACTAAAATAACTACTCTTAAAAATACCTTGTCGTTGTTGGACTATTTATTAATAATTTCTCTTGTACAACGTGAACTAGAAAAATTTCACTCTACCATCTTGGAAACACATGAACGTAAGTTAAAGGCTTTGGGAATGAATTCACCAAATTTTTTCAATTCAGAGAAGGTAATTTCGAATCTTTCTAGTTACACACTCTCCCCTCGGGAAAAGTTTTTACTGTCACTTGGTTTGCAATTTAAGCTTCCGTTGTTTCAAATATATAAGCCCTCGTTTTTTTCTTTACTTTGAAAAATTTTTCAATGGCTTGAAAAATGTTCCCCATGTGGGGGATTTCAATAATCTCAAATGTCAGTTTCTCAAATTTAACTCAAGAATTTTTTCTTAAACTTAGAAATCTTAAATTTCAATCTTTCATATTTAGGAAGAGTGATTTGCAGTGTATTAAGAATTTGGCAAAGAACCAGGAGATTGTTGTGACTAGACCAGACAAGGGTAACGGAGTGGTTATTTTGAATAAATCGGACTACATAAACAAAACTAATGAAATCCTAAGTGATCTTACTAAATTCAAACAAATTCTAGAACCTGTAAATAAAGTCATTGTAAGGTTAGAAGACCAGGTTAATAGATTTCTGTCACGACTAAAGTCCTTAAAGATAATAAAAAATGATACTTACTCTCAGTTGTTCGCATCTGGTGCTAATCTTGCTCAATTATACTGTCTGCCTAAAATCCATAAAGCTGGAACACCTCTTCCGTCCTATTTTAGCTTCGTATAACTTACCCACCTTTCAATTGGCAAAATTTGTTGTTCGTCTCCTGTCACCCTTTGCGAAAAATGTTTACACTATAAATAACTCGTTTGAATTCCAAAAAGAACTCCTGGGTAAAAACTTCGATTCAAAAAAGTTTTTTGTCAGTTTTGATGTAAAGTCACTTTTCACAAATGTACCTGTATCTGAAACTATTGCCATTATTTTAGATAGGGTTTTTAGCTCAGTTGATAATTTTCATGGTTTTTCATTGTCTCATTTGAAGGAACTTTTAGAATTGGTCTTCAAACAATGCTATTTCACTTTCAACAATAAGGTTTACCAACAAATTGATGGGGTAGGGATGGGATCACCAGTCGGACCGTTAGCAGCTGACTTTTTTATGACTCATTTAGAAAGTGTAATTTTTAGACAATCTCCCACTCATCTCAAGCCAATTTTCTATCGACGCTTCGTTGATGATTCGATAGCAGTCTTTGATAATGCGGTACAAGCGCAACAATTCTTTAACTTCCTAAATTCTTTGCACCCCAATATAACGTATACAATGGAAACTGAGCAAAATGGCTCCCTCCCCTTCTTAGATCTTTTAATTTCGAAAAACGGTGATTCTATTACTACATCAGTTTATAGGAAACCCACTTTCACTGGTTTGGGCATGAATTTTTTTAGTTTTACTGATTTCAACTATAAGATGTCTTGTATTAAAACTCTCCTGTTCAGAGGATATAATTTGACCTCTAATTTTACCTTACTTAATGATGAATTTAATAATCTAAGATCATACTTTACTAATAATAGTTTTCCTGTTCAATATGTAGACAAACTAATTAGATCCTTCTTAAATAATGTTTATAGCCCTCAACTTCCATGTATTACAGTGCCGAAGGATATAAAATATTTCTTGGTACCTGAAATGGGTCCCTTGAATAAGGAATTTAAGCTTAAATTTACAAAATTGTTAAGGAAATTTTTTTATCATACTGATTTCCGCATCATATTTATTAATAAAACGTCTTTAGGTAGCTTTTTCTCAGCGAAGGATCGAACCCCTGACTCGTTGCGTAGCGGTGTTGTATATTTATTTACCTGCCCCAGGTGTCTCCTTGGGAATTACATCGGCAGCACTGTTCGCTCTCTCAGGGCTAGATTTTATTCGCATATGGGAATAAGTGGCCGAACAGGTAAAATTTTAAAAACTAAGGAAGCCTCCAGCATTCGTGAACATAGCATCAAATGCAAAATTGATGTCACTTTAGACAATTTTAAAATTCTTGGTTGTAATACTTGTCCCAACTCACTAAGAATTTTAGAATCCCTTTTCATTAAAGCATTGTCCCCTAGTCTGAATGTTGACTCATCGTCCGTCCCTCTCAATTTGCTATGATCCCTCCTCCTTCCCCAATTCCTTATAATCCCTCCTTCCCCTATCTCCCTCGCCATCCTTCGTTCCCGTTTCCTCTGCTCAAATTAGTCGGCCTCGGATACTGCTGTGTAAGGTAGATAGCTCCATTGTTCCAGTGTACTATTGGTAATTTTTCCAGTGTATTAATTTCACATTTACTACATGTATTTAAAAATAACTTCTTAATTTTTATATGTAAATCTGTATAACTTAGAACTTAACCCTCTTTTCTCAGTCTTTTAAAATTTGTCTTTACGAATAGGTTATAGAACTTTCTGTTTGTTTTTCATTCAATATTGATTTTAATTTCACATTGTTATTAAACAGCCTGAAGATGAGCGTATTGCTCGAAACGTTGCGCAATAAAGAAGACTTTTCATGGCATTTACATTTCTCCTTGTCATTGGATTTCTCCTAAATATTATATATATATATATATATATATATATATATATATATATATATATATATTATCCATGAGTATATATATATATATATATATATATATTATCCATGAGTATATATATATATATATATATAATATATATATATTATCCATGAGTATATATATATATATATATATATATATATATTATCCATGAGTATATATATATATATATATATATATATATATACATACATACACACGAGGTCTGTTCAAAAAGTATCCGGACAGGGTGTTTATTTTTAGAAGAAGGTCACGCTTGGAGTTGTGACTGTGCTAAACATATCTCTACATGTCGAGACAAGTTGACTGATAGGGTTGCACTTTATTGTGTAGCGTCAGTCCGCTGTGGTGAGCCGATAAAGTTAAACATGTTTTGTGTCTCCGCGATTTCTTACGATGTGGGAGAGTACCGAGCAACGTGTTGAAGGTAAAGGTGTTGTGCACCATGATGTGCTCCACAGAGACAAACAATCAAAAAAGAACTTTACATTGAAGTTTTTGATTTCTACGTGAAGCATTTCGGAGTCTGGAGAAGTGGGAGTTCGGAGCAGACATGTTATGATTCCACCACAAATGCAATCAATTACGATTACGATTACCAGGAAAGTCCATGATTACGATTATAATTACGATTCCTCCCAAAATTAATGGAATCGATTACGATTACGAGGAAAGTCCATGATTATGGTTATAATTACGATTCCTCCCAAAATTAATGGAATAGATTACGACTACAATTACATTAAAAACTGTAATCATGATTCCTACGATTCCAAATTAGGTAAAAAGAAGAAAGAAAAAAACAAAATCACTGTCATGAAGGGTTGCAATGATTGAAATAAAATTATTTAATCAAGTGATTTAAATCGATTTAAATCATAAGGAAAAAAATGAATGATTGAAATCAAAATATGACTTTTCTTTCTCACAGACAAGGAGTAGTATTATTTCATGACCGTGATCTCATTTTAGTTATATCTTACTATGTATGGGTGAGTTAGGACTATTTTTATATCAGGTATTTTCTAAGCATTACTAAGGGTTATTCTTTTTCTAATGAGTGTGTGAATATGTTGCAAAACAATTAATATTGTATAATAGTGTATATTAGATACTACAAAAAATGACAGAATTCAACAAGTTATAAATAAATGAAAACATTTGAGTAAAAAATTGTACTTCTTGAGGAAGATTTTTACTCATAGCGACAACATATTTCTTATATTTTCTAGATTTTCTGTATTTTAGAAGCCTGAAGTTTTTATTTAATGTGATGAAATTTTTCACATACTGTATGTTTAAAGTGACTCGTTGAGAATAAATGAATATATTTCTAAGTATAATAACTGGAAAGTGTTTAATTTTACAAAATAATTTTTTCTGAGTAATTGTAATTAATTAATTTAAATTTTAAAACTACGATTAAATTTTTGTTTTTGTTTGAATTAAAAAAATCATGGTTTGGTTTCAATCCTGCCTTTCCTGGTGACATGTTCAGTTGTATTTAAAGAGTTCAAAGATGATATCAGCAAAATCATGCATCAGACTATCAGATATGAAGGTTGCCCAATACTTGCACTTGGCATTATAGCCATTGTCAGAATATTTATGTTTGTCAGAATGATCATACACACCAGAAGACTTTGCTACTGACATACTGATGATCAGCTGGTCAGCGGGTCAAAATAATTAAATGTGAAATATATACGGGTCTTACGTATTGTATTGGTTTTATTATTCACTCGCCAGTTGCTTCACGCTAAGCTAAGCATGTCTAACAGTGACCCCGTTCTTATGGCAACAGTAAACAGAGGCATCGTAGGAAGAGTTGCCAAATCCTCAGATTTCACATTTTCACATGATGGAAAAGTTTGGGAGTTGTGGGTTGTGTGTTTTGGTGTGTTGTAATTTTTGAAACACAACCTTAAAATCTTATGAAACATGGACAACTTCATAAATAGAATTTTTTTCCCCATAATGTGAGTGTCAAAGCATGACAATGAAATTCACTGTTTAGACAGAAGTATATTTCCAAACATACAGTACTTCTGTCTAAAGAATGGGTTTCATTGTAATGGCAACTTGACTTTCATATTCATTGATATGTTGTAATCATGGTATGTAATCACGATTATGATTCCTTTTGCCGTGAAATCGATTACGATTACGATTCCAATGATTACGATTCCTGATTACGATTACAACATGTCAGGTCCGGAGACTGGATGCATCATCACGATAACGCGCCATCTCACTCGTCGCAACTTGTCCAGCAATTTTTGGCCAAAAACGCTACCCCCCCACCCCCACCCCCAAGTAAAGCAGCCTTCATATTCGCCGAATTTGGCTCCATGCGACTTTTTTTTGTTTCCGAAGCTCAAACAAACCCTGAAAGGACACTGATTCGATGATGTTGAGACCATTAAAAGAAATTCGAATGAAGCAGCTTTTGGTCATTCCGAAAAGTGCTTTCAAAAAATGTTTTCAACAGTGGTAGGATGATTGGGCAAAGTGTGTGGCTTCAGAAGGAGCGTACTTTGAGGGAGATTAAGCCCCAAACCCTGTAAGTCCTATATTCTGTCTATAATCGCATCAGTCCGGATATTTTTTTAAACAAACCTCGTGTGTGTGTGTGTGGTGTGTGTGTGTGTGTGTGTGTGTGTGTGTGTGTATATATATATACACAGGGTGAGTCAAAAGTCTGGAAACATAGGAACTATGCTTTTCAATGCAAATATATATGTATATTTGCATTGAAAAGCATAATTCCTGTTTCCAGACTTTTGACTCACCCTGTATATACACACACATATATATATATATATATATATATATATATATATATTAATATATATATATATATATATGTATATATATTTTTTTTTCTTCAAAAGAAAAAAAGCTTATTTGTCCGAATTTTAAGAAAGTTTTTCAAGGCTTTAAAAAACTTTTCTATTAATGTACCGATATATGAAATGACACAGAATGAGGCACAGTATTGATATGCGAAAAGATATATATGGTATGGCACTCATGCAAGTAAAAACAAATGAAATTTTACCCATCGAACTTTGATAGTACCAAGATTCCGAAGGGAATACGATGATGATAATAAAGAAATACAAAAAAGGTTTCTTCAATCCTGAAATGAAGATATACTCGAAATAAAGTTAAGAACTAAGCTAACTCCTGCTTATTATTATTACCAGCATCATCGTGATTCGAACCCCCGACCTCAGTGTTTTTACTTCGTTTGTAGGGAAACGGTGTTATTACCCACTGAGCTGCTATGGACGTTGGCTGAAGACAAGAATATTACACTGCGTTCGCACTTATTAAGCAGATTACATTTTCTCCAATGTTTTCAAAAGTTTTTCCCCGATTTCAATGACATTTGTAGCAAATAATCACTATATATAGCAGCATTGATGGTATTCATTTCGATAAAATATTTTGATAATTAAAATAATTATCTCATTTTATTGAAAAATATGTAAAATATTGTGTTCCGACTTATTAAGCAAGTATTCTATTTACAAATCTAAATGGTGAAAATGGGTAAGAAGAAGGATTTAACATTAACTGAGAAAAGAAAAATAGTCAAGTTACTCACTGAAAATATAAAATCTATTGAAATTGCGAAGCAGTTTGGCAGAGCTTATCGAACTGTAAACAAGTTTGTAGCGAAGGGTACCAAACTGAGGCAGCGAAGTGATAAAGGAGCTATAAGAAAAGTGACAAGGCGGCAGATATCTGTAATAAGCGCAAATTGCAAAGCATCCATTGTCCTGAAGTAAAGAGATTTTTGAGCAGGCTGGCATACATAATGTACCAAGAACATCTCGATGTGGAATCCTCCAAACAATTGGCAAGACGTGTAAACCTACGATTCAGTCACCATTAACACCC
Organism: Bathynomus jamesi; assembly: GCA_023014485.1. Taxonomy (NCBI): domain Eukaryota; kingdom Metazoa; phylum Arthropoda; class Malacostraca; order Isopoda; family Cirolanidae; genus Bathynomus; species Bathynomus jamesi. The sequence goes on along the minus strand of JAJOZX010004588.1, from coordinate 255,490 downwards.
AGGTACAAGAAGCAGCGTGTTGAATGGGCGCGTCAGTACGTGAAAACAGATTTTAATACTGTATTGTTCACCGATGAATGAAAAGCAACCCTTGAGGGACTTGATGTTTGGTGAAGAAGATGGATTGCTAAGGGTCAATCTCTACCATGGAATGAGGTTTTCTTTTAGAAAGTTTGTGTAAGACTGGGCATTCATTTTTACACCATCAGGCACTCTGTATGGGACAGCTATTTCATTGCCTATCAATCCTGCCCAAAACATGACACTACCTCCACCTTGTTGGCGTCTTAATCTCGATGGTAGAAATTGACTCTCAGCAATCCATCTTCTTCACCAAACATCAAGTCCCTCAAGGGTTGCTTTTCATTCATCGGTGAACAATACAGTATTAAAATCTGTTTTCACGTACTGACGCGCCCATTCAACACGCTGCTTCTTGTACCTGGGTGTTAATGGTGACTGAATTGTAGGTTTACACGTCTTGCCAATTGTTTGGAGGATTCCACATCGAGATGTTCTTGGTACATTATGTATGCCAGCCTGCTCAAAAACCTCTTTACTTGAGGACAATGGATGCTTTGCAATTTGCGCTTGATTGATTACAGATATCTGCCGCCTTGTCACTTTTCTTATAGCTCCTTTATCACTTCGCTGCCTCAGTTTGGTACCCTTCGCTACAAACTTGTTTACAGTTCGATAAGCTCTGCCAAACTGCTTCGCTATTTCAATAGATTTTATATTTTCAGCGAGTAACTTGACTATTTTTTTTTCTCAGTTAATGTTAAATCCTTCTTACCCATTTTCACTATTTAGATCCGTAAATAGAATACTTGCTTAATAAGTCGGAACACAATATTTTACATATTTTTCAATAAAATGAGATAATTATTTTAATTATCAAAATATTTTATCGAAATGAATACCACGAATGCCGCTATATATAGTGATTATTTGCTACAAATTTCATTGAAATCGGGGAAAATCTTTTGAAAACATTGGAGAAAATGTAATCTGCTTAATAAGTGCGAACGCAGTGTAGGTACGCACAACGTATATGCGTACACGCAGCTTCCCAATTTTTTTGGCTCATACACGGTGGTCCAGAAGTCCTGCTCATTTTATATATTACCTTGCAATACACTCCCCACCCCCATGAGCCAGAACTTTTGGACCTCCCTATATTTGGGGGTTGCTAAGTCTGTTTGCTATATTAACTCTAATTAACTGAGGTTGCAAAATACCTTAATTGAGCGGAGATAAGGAAACCATCCTGAAATTAACATTGTTAACAATATATTTTGAGTTAGTGAAGCAACATAAAAGATATGAACGTATGTTATAATAACATGACATATATAAACAATTGCTATCTAGACACCTCGGACGAAACGCTATTCTATTGGGCCTTATAAATATTAATAGCTTTGAACGAAGATTGGTTTTCTAAAATGGGATAATTTTTTTTTTTTTTTTTTTAAAGAGCTGTACAGGGTCCGTTTGAAGTTGGGGAAGGTCATCGGAATATATATAAAATTTTCTTTTTAGATAGGTGTTTATATCAATATAGGAAACATGACTTTTTTTTTACGTTTAAACCATAGACATGAAGCGAGAATTTCAGCCATTTTTAAAATATCTTTTTTTCTTTTTTAAAATTATGTTATGAAAGACGCTTTAGTAAATAATTTTAAAAATAAAACGCTCATCACTGATGGAATATGGTTAAATAATGAGTCTCTTGTTCTATGGAATTTATTAATATACCGTAAGTATTACCTCGTAACCCCGTAGCAGTTCCGTACGTTGTTCTTCTTTACACAAAGGTCAAACTGGTGACCCCGCTTCTATTAGAGTAATAACTGTAGTATATTTCGAAAACTGTAGCTCTGAAAACCAAAGTGAATTCTGATTTTTCTTTCCATCTTTCGCTCGAAATATCTACCGATTAAAATACTTTTCGAAAACCATATTTTATTCTTAAGTAAAAAATTCTTTCAATTTTTTCTTGACATACAATGATTCGATCACTTCTCATTTCATGTAAGTTTACTTTTTTAATTCTTCATAATAACGTTTACTCTCATTGGAGTACTTTTAAATGTGATTTTATAAACGTTCTCAACATATTATTATTGGTATTTTGCGAGTAAATGTATGTAATTACGATATAAAAGTTTTCAAATATTTAGCCACCTATTTTAGCTTTTTTGGATTTTATAGGGAATTTTTTTTTCTTTAATATTTGATGTTAACCTCTTTTGGACCACTGGGTCGAATTTGTACCGTTTCTAATACACGCACTTATAACTTAACCCTACAAAAAATTCAGTCGTTAAGAGGTTAACCTCTGTTAATTTTGCTATTGTCATTAAATTTTTTCCTGATATCTTCTACTGCGTGGAGTTACGTCGTGACCAGTGCCGTAACGCCATTTGCGGTCGATCAGCGAAGTTAAACGACACTGGGTCTGGGGTAGGGATTGTCGTTTTGAGTCATTTTGTTTATCCCGGGATTCCGGGATAAAATCTGTCTTCGTCCCGGGATCCCGGGATTTCCCGGGATTTTTATTTTATATGTATTTAAATTTTTTATACTTTTAAAAAGGAATTATATAAAAATTATAAAGATTTCATCATTTATTTATTTAAACATATTCCATTAGGTAACTATGAGTGTGAAATAACTAGCTTAAAAGACAGTTGAGTGCAACAAGACAGCTATTTGTAAGAAAATCAACACTTGTAAAGAATAATATCCTTGCAAAGAATAAGCATGCTCGTAAAAACACAAAAACAACTAAACATATGAAAATGCAAAACATAGCGCATTTAAAAGAACTAATTTGACTTATAATACGAACGTAGAAAACATAGACAATTCACCTCTTATCACTCAGCCGAGTTCTAAGTTTAGTTGTAAACAGTTCTGCAGCTGAAAAGCTCTTTCCGCTTCGACACTAGTTGGTGGTATAGACTCAAGAGCGCGCACGCCGCCAGTGTGGCCGCACACTAAGGGTGTGTGACGACACTTGCGATTACTGTATGATCATGATACAACATGTATGATCGTGTAAACAGGGTATTTATACTATATATACTAATTATTATGTAAGTAATTAGCACCGGGATATCCCGGGATGAACGAAAAAATCCCGGATATATCCCGCACATAAATCAACCGGGATCCCGGGAAACAATCCCTAGTCTGGGGAGTAGTTGGATGGGTGACCGTCCAGATTATGTAGCGGCCCTTAGATGGTTCGGATTCCACGTAAAGCTGTAGGTCCGCTCCGTTATATGACCGTTGATGTTATGAAGCAAGCTAAACAACCCCTCATCAACTATTCTACTGTATATACCTCTTCTGGATTATTCACTCGACACGAAGTTGAAAGAACTCTTCAGCTGTATACAGGGAATTCCATAAGTTCCTTTACCCTAACCCTGTTCTAGTAGGTAAAGGTTCAGTGAGGTAAGGTGATTTATGAGACACTTTGTATACTGTATTTCACCTCTTTCTTTTCATCTTTATTTTAAATTCCATTCTTTGATTTTTTTTTGGTTACGGATTAGAGGAACAATAGTTATTACCGGTTTTACGTCACAATTTTTAACTTTCTACGTTCTACTTCACAATTTTTAACTTTCAACTTTTTACTTCACAATTTTTAACTTTTTACTTCACAGTTTTAAACTTTCTACTTTCTACTTCACAATTTTAAGCTTTTTACTTTCTACTTCACAATTTTAAACTTTTTACTTTCTACTTCACAATTTTTAACTTTCTACTTCACAATTTTTAACTTTCTACGTTTTACTTCACAATTTTTAACTTTCTACTTCACATTTTCTAATTTCTACTTTGTACTTCACAATTTCTGTATAATCCTAAATTAGAATTTGATGTCCCATCTTCCGTTATTAGCAATCACTTTAAAGTAAATTTACTGAAATTTTCGCTAAAGTTCGGATGAAGTATTTTTACATTATTATTATTATTATTATTATTATTATATTTATTATTATTATTATTATAAGTATTAATAGTAGTAGTGATAGCAGTATGTAATAGTTGTTCTGTTAGTAGTAATATCTGCCATCTATTAAGGTACGTTTAATTAATTATTTTGGTGATAGAGATATAACTTTCAAGATTTCAAATAACACTGGTATGCATCAATTTTGCTGTCAAGGGTTTTGTAAGTGATTCTTATAGAGTTTTTCCTGCTGATTTCGAATCTGCAATCCGTTTTTCTCAATCAGCTCAGGTTATCCGGCTATGGCCTCATAAGTAAAATATAATTTTTCGTGATTTTGTCAAAGCGGAATTGGAACAGTAACATCTATCATCACTTGTTTCACTTGTATATCTTTTTTTACTTTTCAGCAGAGCTGGGCAATAAATACATTGAATGTATTTAAATACTAAATACTAAATACATGGGAGAAATGTATTTAAATACTAAATACTAAATACATTTTACGAATGTATTTAGATACTAAATACAAAATACATCAATTGTATTTAAATACATTTGTAAATACATTTTAAATACATACAAATTTTAACATATGCATTCACTAATTCATGTTTTGATAAATTTCTACTTTAGGGGACACGGTGAATGTCGAAATAAATACACCACTCGATAGATCAGACGATTTTAAAAGCTTTTTCATCAATGAATTTTCCATCGCAAATTGGATTGATTGCAACGAGTTAGTTACACAGGCCCACTTAAGGCAGGGCCGTTTTACGATTATTCGGTCAATTTCAAGATATTTTTTGATGTCTAAAAAAACACTTACCTTCAGATGAGTGTACAGATTCGTTGTAGCATTGCTTGCAGCAGAGACTTCGTGTTTACACAGCAAGCAGGTGCACTTTACCTTATTACCGTCTTTAGATTTAATTTTAAAGTATTTTCCATCAAACAGAGGGTGCACTAAATTGTTATCTGCAGATATATCACTGTTTGATTCACCGGATTTGCTTGTTGAAGCCATGACACGCACACGATAAAGAAATCAAACGCTTTCGACTAAGAGTAGCACACAACTGATTGAACTGACACGTTGAAACATGAACCATGCTGTACTACACTGTCGACGCGTCGTACTGTGCTAGTACAGAACGTGTATTAAACCAGTAAAAGTATTTACATTTTTATATTTTGAGTATTTAAATACATTGTATTTAAATACTCGTTAAAGTATTTAAATACTATATTTAAATACATGAAAAACAATGTATTTATAAATACAGTTCTAAATACACAAATGTATTTAAATACGTATTTAAATACAAATGTATTTAAATACTGCCCAGCTCTGCTTTTCAGGCATATAGATAAAATATTTCATAATGAATAGAGCGTGTAAAAATGATCCCAATAGATTCTGCTACATATGTGGGACGGTTACCATACCAAATAACCAGTCCCAAATCACTAAATTTGTGAAAACAATGTATAGAGCATACTTTGGAATTAAGCTAGTGGACCAGGACAAAAATTTCGCCCCTCATATGTGCTGCAAGACGTGCATTGAAAATTTGAGAAGATGGAGCAAAGGCAGAGCGAAATCTTTGCCTTTTGGAATTCCCATGATTTGGAGAGAAGGAAAGGATCACGTGACAGATTGCTATTTCTGCATGACAAACCTCCAAGGTGGGCTTATAAATTTATTTTTCTTAAATATTTTGAAATCCTCGTATAAAACTTGACATAATATTCACCATAATGTAATATTCAACATATATAGCATAATATTCACCATAATGGTAATCATACATTTACATATACATATTGTTATAGAAAATCATTTACACATACATATTGTTATACAAGTTACATTTACATATACAATGATTGTATATTTTCTTTTTTTCATTCATATTGTCCCCGAAGGGACAATATGAATGAAAAAGAAAGAAAATATACAGACTCCATCGACCTATTTCATATCTTACAGACCGCAGCCTTCCCTCACGAGCCGCCACTGTCTGAATGCTTCTTCTATTTAATATGCAAGTTTTATATCCATGTTTCTGTGTTTCTATTTTCAGGAGTTAACAAGAAGAATAAACACACTTGTTGTATACCCTGACATTCCTTCTGCTATGAGACCTGTACCCCATGGTCCTGGAATTCCAATACCCGACCCACCTCAAACCCTGGACTTCGATGATTCTGATGATGAATCAATGACCAATGCAATGACCAGTCCCAGTCGTATATACACCTCAAAATACCGCTTCAAATGAGCCGAGGCCTCTCAACCAGGCCAAACTTAATGATCTTACCAGGGATTTAGGACTTTCCAAATTAGCTGCCGAGATCTTGGGCTCACGACTTCGAGAGGACAACTTGCTGGCTCCGGGAACAACATTCTCCTGGTATAGGAAACGAGAGGAAGAATTCCGCAAGTTTTTTGCAGTGCACGAAAATACCTCTTCCTTAGTGTACTGCTGCAATGTTGAGGGGCTAATCGAATCCTTGGGCCTGCCATATAACGCATCAGAATGGGGCTATTTATAGACTCGTCTAAACGAAGTTTGAAAGCAGTACTTCTCAACATTGGGAATAGGGTTGCATCAGTCCCTGTAGCACATTCCGTACAACTTACTGAGAGCTACGATAACATGAAAATTTTACTGGATGCTCTCGTATACGACCAACATAACTGGAGGATCTGTGGAGATTTGAAGGTAATACTAATATCATAAGTAAACTATTGCTATTGACTATGTTGTTTTTCCAAAAGTTATTTGAGAGCGTATAAGAACACTTAACTTCCCCACAGAAGTGATACAGTCCAATGCATAGATTTTTTTATCTGATAGAACAAATTCTCTAAATTCTTTAAATATTTTCATTTTTTTTCAGATTGTGGCATTTGTATTGGGAATGCAAGGGGGATACACGAAATACTCATGTTTCCTCTGCAAATGGGATAGCCGAGCGGATGAGAAGCACTATGCACAGCGTGAATGGGCATCCAGAGAGAATTTTGAACCTGGGTCGCATAATGTCGTTTCAGTGCCATTGTACCACCACAAGATTTTGCTCCCACCACTTCATATTAGCTGGGCTTGATGAAAAATTTCATCAAATCAATGAATAGGAGGGTTCAGCATTCCGATATCTCGAGAGTAAATTTCCTCATATATCTGATGCTAAACTAAATGCTGGGGTTTTTGATGGTCCTCAAATTCGAACTTTGATCAAGGATACTCAGTTCGAAAACGCAATGACTCCAACTGAGAAAATGCCTGGCAGGCATTCAAATCAGTTGTCACTGATTTTCTTGGCAAGGTAGAAGTCCAGAATACGAGTCCGTTGTCGAAAACTTGATGGAAGCTTTCAAAGCTCATGGGTCGCGCATGTCCATAAAAAATGCACTTTTTGTGGTCCCACTTGGACTATTTTCCTGAAAATTGCGGGGATTATAGTGAGGAACAGGTGAACAATTTCACCAAGATATCAAATAATGTTAAGAGGTACCAGGGAAACTGGGATATCAATATGCTGGCGGGCTATTGCTGGTGTTTGAAGCGAGACGTGCCCGAAGAAAAACAGACGGAAAGCAAAAAAATTTCCTTCCTTCCTCAATAAACTTTTTTCCATATTCATTGTATGAATAAAAGTATTTATTCACACAGTTTTCATTTTTCACGAGTGTTCTTATAATATTACTCGTATTTACAGTGTTTAAGCTAAAAAAATCATAATTTGGGGATAAATTGGACTTATAATAATGGCCAATAGAGAAAAAACCTGACCTGATTGAGGAAAACCAATGTCATTTTTCGAATTCAGCATGGTCGAATTATATAATATGAGTTGAAAAAACCCTCGCAGCAGACAAAAAAATTTCATATGCATACCAGTGTAATCGGCGATTTAACGTTACTTTGAAAGTACTCAAAGAGAATACTGGTACTGAGCGTAATTTCAGTTTTGAGTATGGAATAAGGGAATACTCAAATGATGAACAGGTCAGAATCATCGACAGTCCCTTAATCCAAATCAACGAACCAATCTAGCGTAACCTAACCTAACCCACAGGTTCTTGACGATGATTTTTACCTGTACATAATTTAGAGGAGTCCCCTGGAATAAATTAGGTGTTCTGGGCTATTCTTCAATATATATATATATATATACACACACACACCAGATGATTTTAAATGATCTTCCCGATTTTAAACATTTATTATGAAAAAAACAAAGTTACAGTGAAAAGCAAGATATACAAATAAAAAAGCACCCAAAAAGTTTTATTTACAAGCTATTGATGTTCAATATGAGATTCTTTTGTGGCTCTGCAGACATCAAAGCGGTATTCTGTTTCCATCCATAATTTTGAACTTTTCTAACAGTCTCGCATGTCCTTTCCTTCAAGTGTTCCAAAGTTGTTGCCATTGGTGGAACAAAAACTTCATTTTTAACATAGCCCCAGAGGAAGAAGTGAGGGAGGGGAGGAGGGTTCGGTCGGGCGAACGAGCCGGCCAAGAAATGGGGCCCCCACGCCCAATCCAACGATCAGGCAATTGCTCATTCAGGAATGTTGTAACCTCATTGTGGAAATGGGGTGGCACACTATCCTGCTGAAACCACACATCAGCTTTGTCCTCTAACAGCTGGGGCATCAGCCACAGCTGTAGCATATCGCGGTAAATGTTAGCGTTAATTGTTTCTTCAGCAAAGTAGAATAGACCGTACACTTTCTCAGCGGTAAGAGCACAAAACATATTAACTTTATGGATATCTCTGACGTATTCAATATTGCAAATAAAAATTTCCTGAAATATTCTTTATTTGTATATCTTGCTTTTTCGCTGTAACTTTGTTATTTTTTTCATAATAAATGTTTAAAATCAGGTAGATCATTTGTAATCATCCGGTATATATATATATATATATATATATATATATATATATATATATATATATATATATATATATTGTACCGATCATAAGTTTGAGTCCAATTTTTTTTTTATGGGACAAACCAACCGAATATAATGTAATTTACATACATTATATTAATCTTTGTACGCGAACCTTTTATGGACGTAAGTTATAGCTGCATTAACATTCATATGGTGTGAAGCAGCATGGTCAAGTATTTCTCGTGCAGCCACAATAGTTTCGGCAGCTGCGTAACTCTGATAGGGTCCTTAAATTTGATACTTGGAGTTTATTACTTCTACTTTAGGGCTACGATGTGGCTAGTGTGGTAACACCGCTTCTCGTCGATCAGCGAAGTTAAGCGACATTGGATCTGGGTAATAGTTGGATGGGAGACCGTCCTCCGCGTCCAGATTATGTACCGACCCTTAGAATGGTTCTGACCCCACGTAAAGCTGTAGGTCCCCTCCGTCATATGACCTTATAGGAGATGTTGCGAAAGAAGTTATATATTTACTCCTACTTTCTTATTTTAATTCTTATTTGAGGTCAAATGTGACGAGAGAGAACAACAGAAATTAATTTATGGTTCTCGTATATTTATCGGATATTCTAGACAAAATGTCTGTTAATAATATAGTAATTCCGTACCATGAAGTGTACAGAGAGTTAACGCATGAAGTAAGAATCCGACTACTCACTCTCCATAAACATGGCGACAGAGAAAGAGACATTGCAATGGTACTCAAAATATTCAAGGAGAAGTACAAATAACCTTACAGTTGGCCTAACCCCAAAACATACTGCAATATTCAACAACCAAGCTTAGCTGGAGAGACAGGGTCATATTGGGAGGATCCAAGGGCTGAAATTTCTACCACACGGTCCTGATCTAAACTCCATTGAGAATTTGTGGCTGCACTAAAGAGTGATTTTTCAGAAGTGAAACCTACAAGACCGATGGTCCATTTTCCATTTGAAATACCAACAATTCCTAGAGAAAGGCCGCACGGAGGTTCTGGTTCACTTCATGCCTTCCAGATGTGAAACCAATATCTAAGTTCGATGAAAGCATACTACAGAAGATTGACAAAAGTAAATAGACACCACGATGATTGTCCTCAAGAACAAATGACAACGTTCAATCAATACAAAGCCAGAACTGGTGTTAGCTTTACATAAGACAAAGGGAAAACAACACGATTCTAAATATATTCATTCAATATGTCTGTTATTATTTATTGACCTTTAATCAAATAAAAAACTATGGAAAAAACAAAGATTATATATATATATATATATTATATATATATATATATATATATTAGGGTTCTTATTTTTTGAAATTGCAAATTTCACCGTCTCACCCCCTCAATATATTCCATTTGGCAAAAAACAAAATTTGCAAAATCTCAAGTAATTATAAATAATCTTATTGGTTCCGCACAAGGACTCAAATTTAGTCAATTATTGAAACATAAATACACGAATTTTTTATTAGCGTTCCACTATAAGGGCAAATAACAGCAGTTAAAGAACAGCATAAACTAAAATAGACATTGACTACTGATTAAGTAGAAAATGAATTGAACTAAACATTTTAGGACTAAAAACATAGTAGATTTGGCCTAGTAGGGATAGCTGCTTATGAGGTACCCTTAAATATTAATTGATTTTAATAAAACTTCTTTGGTGCATGTTTCATATTAATAGGAAAAAAATGCGGGGGTGAGACCCCCAAATTTTAGTTGATTGGGTGATTCTTATATGTATAGGAAAAATTAAATATATAAAATTTCGGGGTTTCACCCCCTCATTTTTTTCCTATTAATATAAAACGTGCACCAAAAAAGTTTTATTAAAATCAATTAATATTTAAGGGTATCTCATAAGCAACCATCCCTACTAGGCCAAATCTACTATGCTTTCAGTCCTAAAATGTTTAGTTAAATTCAGTTTCTAATTAATCAGTAGTCAATGTCTATTTCAGCTTATGCTGTTCTTTAACTGCTGTTATTTGCCCTTATAATGGAACGCTAATAAAAAAATCGTGTATTTATGTTTCAATAATTAACTAAATTTGAGTCCTTCTGCGGAACCAATAAGATTATTTATAATTATTTGAGATTTTGCACATTTTGTTTTTTTGTCAAATGGAATATATTGAGGGGGAGAGACGGTGAAATTTGCAATTTCGAAATATAAGAACCACCCTAAAATATATATATATATATATATATATATATATAATATATGAAGCCTATTTGTTTTTTCCTCTTTGTGGGACTTTTAATGACATATTTATGCCCTCAAATAAACACATCTTTGAACAACGTTTGCGACTTCCACAAAAGCATTTTTTTCCCATTTTCTTGTCTTTTATTTTTGGATAATCAATATTTTTATTCTTTCTTTTACGGTCCATTAGAGACTCACTTCTTATTAACAACATTTTTCTTTCCTGTTCTTTATTTATACAAAAATTTGGTTCCTGGTTTATGCTCTTCGTAATAGTTGTCGTAATCCGATCTCTATATCGCCAGTAGCGGACATTTATGGAGTCAGAAGTCATCATGAAGTTAGAGTAGAATGCACTCTCGATAGTTTAAACGAAAGAATTGCTATTAAAATATAAAGTGCTTTTATACTCGTTTGAAAACTCATCAGGATGTCCAGTTTTTCGATCAAGAGTCGGGAATGTCAACATTCCCGTATCTCGAACGATTTTTATTTTTTACTTATGGGTGCCTCCCTGTGTGTATCTGTCTTTCTTGCGTCTGTTTGTGTCTCCCTGTTTCTATCTGTCTCCCTCTGTGTTTATTTGTGTCCCCCTGTGTTTATTTGTGTCTCTCTGTGTCTCCCTGTGTCTTGCTGTGTCTCCCTGTGTCTAGCTGTCTCCCTGTGTCTATCTGTTTCCCTGTGTCTCTCTGTGTCTCCCTGGGTCTATCCGTGTCCCCTTGTTTTTACCTGTTTCTACCTGTGCCTCTCTGTGTGGTTTGGAAAACCTTTTCAAAATCAGAAAACGACAAATCTTCTTATTTTATCCCCCTTTATTCCATTTGATAAGTTACTGTCCGCCACAAGTAACTTATCAACTGTAACTGTCCGCCAAAGATTTGTTCCAGAAATTTATCAACCTGAGTTTCAAAGAACTTCAAATGACACTTCTTAAGAAGGTGGACCACGAAAATTTTAGGCTTGCAATTCTGGAGAAAATTAAAAATGTTTTGAAAATACACAGCAGTGCAGAGCCTATAAAACAGGATTGCATGACTACTAGTTCATTTCAAACTAAAAGAGTTTTGTAAGACAACTTTAGATGCCACAGAAAATCTTGGTCGATTCCTTTCGTTCATATTTTGCTCGCATGAAACGTCAACAAAAGAAATCAAACAAATGTCTGTCTCAAAGAAGGATGACCTCTCTTAACCATCCAACTATCATCCAATTACTTTGATTTCTTGCCTTCTAAAATGTTTGAATTATTCTTTAATAGGAAGATTCTTAAACACCTCTCTTCTCACAATCTTCTTTTAGATCGTCAGTATGGGTTCCGCAAGGGACGCTCTACTGGCGATCTTATTGCATATTTTTTTGGCTATTGGTCAACTTCATTTCGGGATTTTGGTGGAACCTTTATTATTGCGCTTGACATATCAAAAGCTTTTCATAGAGTCTGGCACGAATCTTTAATTTCTAAACTGCCCTCCTTCGGTTTATATCCTTCTATCTGTGCCTTCATCTGTCATTTTCTTTCTGACTGATTTATAGCTGCGGTTGTACTGTAGATGACCACTGTTCTTCTCCTAAAGCTATTAATAGTGGTGTTCCTCAAGGTTCTGTCCTGTCATCCATTCTTTTCCTTTTATTTATCAATGATTTATTAAGTCGCACTTCCTGTCCTATCCACTCCTATGCCGATGATTCCACTCTTCACTTCTCCACCCGCTTCACAAAGTGTCCCTCTCAACAGACACCCAGTGCTTCGCGTGGAAAGGCTATGATACACCTGACCTCTGATCTTTCTGTTATATCTGATTGAGGCAGAGAAAATGTTGTGGCTTCCAATGCCTCAAAAACTCAGTTCCTCCATCTGTCTACTCGTCACAGTCTTCCATAGAACTATCCCTTACCTTTAACAATACACAACTCAATCCTTCCTCTTCTCTTAATATTCTTGGCGCTTCCTTTTATCATGATCTTTCCTGGAAAATAACATTTACGCTCTTTTTAAAACAGTTTCGAAGAAGATGTGCTGTACCGGCTCCTCAGTTTCTTCACCCCCTACTTATTTGCTGTCTCTGTACAGGGGTCTTGTCCGCCCCTGTATGGAGTACTCTTCTCATGTGTAGAGGTGCCTCAACCCACACAGCTGTACTTGATTGGATGGAATCCAAGACTTTTCGTCCCATCAACTCTCTGCCTCTTACTGACTGTCTTTAATTCCTGTTTCTTCACCGCAGTGTTGCCTCACTCTCTCTTTATTATCGCTATTATAACGGACATTGCTCTTCTGAACTCTCTGACTGCATGCCTCTCTTCTTTAAGGAGAGCACGCAATACCAGACTTTCGACACATTCTCATTCCTTTTCTGTCCAACTCTCCGATGCAAGGGTTAATCGGTATTTTTAATCTTTCATCTACTGAACCGGTCACCTCTGGAACATTCTTCCTCAATCCATCTTACCCCCTGTCTATGACCTCTAATCTTTCAAATGCAGAGTGTCCAGGCATCTGGAAAACCTCGGACCTTGATTTTGGCTCCCTTCTTCCTCTATGGGGAAGGGGACGTTTTTGCGGGCATTTGCCCTTGACCCCCTCCTTCCTGCATTAAAAAAATGACCTTTGTTATAACATAAAAACTGAACCTCCCTTGGTTAAAATAATTTTAAATATTGTCAAACTCAAAAATTAAGACTTCATGTAAAGTATATTACAAAATGAAAAAGTTACTGCCATAATATCATTCTACCAACGTAACACAAGACACAAAAAGTACCAGATATTACGAGAGCCACTCAATATATTTTGCCCTACCTTGTTTTTTCTTTCCAAGTTTCTTTATAAGTACCAGAAACTTTTTACACAAGTAGTTACATACCTTTTTTACAAGTTTTTATTTTTCCACATAGTCTCCATCCTTTTCTACGGCTTTCCTCCACCTCGAAACAAGGCCTTTATTCCTTGCTGGTAAAAGTCCGCTGGGTTCCACTGGAGCCACCTCTTAACCTTCTCAACAACCTCATCGTCACTCTGAAACTTTCTTCCACGAATAGCATCCTTCAGTGGCGCAAACAAATGGAAGTCTGAAGGTGCCAGATCTGGGCTGTATGGAGGGTGGGGTAACACAATCAAGCGCATTTTTGTGATGGCCTCTCTTGTTTGCAAAATGTTGTGGTCTTGCTTTATCGTGCAAAAGAAGGACTTCTTCCAGTTTTCTCTCCGGTCGAACTCGCTTTATACGTCTCTGGAGTCTTTGTAGGGTAGCAATATATACACCTCTGAGTTGATTGTTTGTCCTCCTTTCTTCATAATGTCCGCCAGAATCACCACTTTCATGTCCCAGAAGATGGTGGCCATAACCTTTCCTACAGAGGGAGCTATTTTGAACTTTTTCTTGCGTGGGGAGTCTGCGTAATGCTACTCCATGGATTGGCGTTTTGTTTCAGGTTCAAAGTGGTGTACCCAAGTTTCATCCCCAGTCACAATTCGTGAAAGGAAGTCGTCCCCTTCTGTCTCGTATCGAACCAACGACTCAGAAACAATTTCTTTTCTTTGGGCTTTGTGATCTTCAGTCAGTTCGCGAGGAACAAACCATGAACACACTTTTGAGTATCCCAGTTGCTGAATTATCGTATTCACACGTCCTTCACTAATTCCTAGCTCCAGTGATAGCACCTTGTATGTGACGCGCCGATTTGATCGAATGATGCTGTTAGCATTTGGGTTTCTCCTTATTTGCAGCTTTCTTCATCCTGGGAAATCCCGGGAATTCCCGGAAAAATGAAGCCAATTACCGGGATCCCGGGAAATCCAGGAAATGGTTGTATATTTAAGAGAACGGTAATTTTTTTTATTGTTCAGTGATAAAATACCCTTTTAGAATTGGGATAACCATTTACTTATGCCTAGATGACCACTCTTGCACTGTAATACTTGAATTGAGTTTACCAATCAGTGGTAGCTATTTATTATTTATTAAACAATATTTATCATGCTATTCATCTGCAGGGGACAAATAAAAGGCTAAAATATTATAGTCCTTTAGTTATAATTAAGTGCATTTGCAAATAAAAAAGAAAAAGAAAGAAACTTCACTAAAAAAAAATAATTTATACCTTTTATCTCAACATATTTTATCTTAAATATTTAGCCAATACAAAAAAATAAAAATAAATAAACTTCATTAGAAACAATAATTTCACCCTTTTATCTTAAAATATTTTATCTTAAAATATTTATCTTAAAATATTTAAAGAGTCAATTAACATTTTTAAAATAGCTTCTTAAAAAACATAAACAATCGATACTTCTATCACTAAGACGAGTTCTCAACTTGGTGATAAATAAACCTGCTGCAGAAAAGGCTCTTTCTGATTCAACAGAGGTTGGCGGAATGGTTTTCAGTGCATCAAATAAATTCATGATGTTTGAAGTTCTGTTCCCTATTGTCTCGAATAACTGCAGTTGTTGCTTCAAATGCTTGCTTAAACTCTAAGCAAGATGAGTTGCCTGCGATCGCTAAATAATATACTGAGACTCGGTTCCTTGTATTATACGCAGCGCTAGCGACATTCCTTCGGCCAGTTTTTGGCATACGGGCCCACTTTTAGATTGCTCTAAGTTGCTAATGCTAGTAGGTGTTCATTTAAGAAAACAGAAAAGTAGAATAAAATGTGGTAATATTATGCAGTTTTCTTTAATTCTACCCAAGAGCCTTCTAATAACAAAAGAAAAAACAAATAAATCAATAAAAAATAAATTAAGTCATTTTAAAATTCCGGGATTTCCCGGGATATTTGTCCAATTCCCGGATTTTCAAATCCAATAAAAGCAGCTGGGATCCCGGAAAGAAACCTTAGTTAGCACGTTGCACAGTGTGAGATGTGACAGCCGATGCCGGGCGACCGCTGCGTGGCTCATCATCGAGGCTGGCTGTCCCTCTCTCCGATGATGTCACACGTTTAGACTAGCGTTCAACTGTGCTTCGATCAACAACAGCATCTCCGTAGTTTTGTAGACGTTTGTGAATATTTCCAACTGTTTCGTTCTCTGTGGTTAGGAACTCGATAACAGCTCTCTGTTTACGACGCACATCACTGTCAGACATCATTTTCGAAACTGCGTTAACCATCGGTTTTATACAGGGCGTTTAAAAGCTGTTTTATACAAGGAGGGGAGGTTCAAACTGAAAAAATCCGGTTATGTGAAGCGGAGAAAGTTCAAACTTAAGGCGCAAATGACATTTCAGCCCCATGGCCTATTATATAGCTAAGAAAGAAGGGTGGGGCAAAATATATTGAGTGCTTCTAGTACTATTACAAAGCAGTTTTCTCTAATATCTAAGGTGACAACAGCTAAATTAAGAGCTTATTATCCTATACTAGTAATATACTGCATGTCAATTACAAGTTGGGGTTCGCGAGTATTGGGCTTCAGAAGCCGTAAAAGTAAACCACTGACTAGTAACTAGTCTATCCCATTCTAATATCCGTGATCATGTACAACAACTTGATCACCCAATCAAAAGCAATTCTTTTAAAATCCAAAAATAGTAATACTGATGATTTATATGAAGTGGATAAAATCCTATTTCATAAAATGAGACGATTTTTATAAATTTGAACTTAATGAAAGTTTAATTTATGCAAATTGATTTTGTTGCATTCCACAACACAGATTTTTCATATTAATCTAACCTAATAAAACCTACAACCTAAAATAATAACTAATCAAACCAAGAAAAAAGAGGCTAGCCAGACATCTATATTATTTTGCCTCGCTTCGATCGAAACAAAAAAAACTATGGCACTCCAAAATGTAGCCAAACCTAATCTGGTCAAATTGGACGTTAATATTAATCTAACTTAACTCGAATTAACATTTTGTAAGTATATTGAATTTCAATTCCTGTTCTGTTAATTTACTTCGGAGAATATTTTTATATTTAAAAATGAGCCATGCCTAAATGAGTATATAGCCGTGCCCTTAAGCTAAATATACTGAAATTAAAAATCATTTCACCAACCAAGTAAAACCAATATTAGTCACTCGTGCCCTGCTGATTTTACTTCAGTTACACGTGATCTCGCTTAAAACATACTTTGTACCTAAAATTGTAAACGTTAAAACCAGGAAGCTCATTTCTCCACGACGTGCCGCGTAGGGGGTAAGTGTGCTCCAAGGGAAACAGGATAAGCGGCCAACTCAACTCACCCATAGAACCAGCAGGCGGGAGCGAATCAAAACCTAAGCGATCACAGTCCGCAACCGTAACCACTAAGAAGTTACCGGGCGCCCACTTACAACTGTACTTAATAATACCTGACAATACCCAGTTCTTTTATTTTCTCTTTTTACATTTATGTTCAGTTGATACCCGATTTATTTTAGGTCTTATAAATTTATACTTTCGTTTGTTTTGAATTCGGATTTTGTTGAAGGTTTGCTAACTGATACCACCGATTCTACCACATAGCTGTTTTATCTGAAACTGACTTTTGAGTGCTTTCCACGTTAATGGTATATTCCTGAATTGATATATTTGTAATTTTCATTTTTAATCATTTGATTTTTTTTAACTGAATTCATCGTAGATCTTTAGCCAGGGCTTCCCAACCTTGGAGTCACGAAGATTATATTTGGGGTCGCGAAAATTATATTTGGGGTCGCGAAGATTATATTTGGGGTCGCAAAGATTATATTTAGGGTCGCGAAGATTATATTTGGGGTCGCGAAGATTATATTTAGGGTCGCGAAGGTTATATTTGGGGTCGCGAACTGATCTGATAATTTTATTTTCAATTCTCTTCCTATGGTCGTCCCGACAACACATTTATCAATCATGAATGTAGTTGTATATAACAGCTGAAATCCGGGCCTTTCCCACGCATAATAAACGCGGTGCTTATGAAGTATTTTATATATATATATATATATATATATATATATATATATATATATATAATATATATATATATATATATATATAAATAGATAGATAGATAGATTTCTAAATGCGAAGTATTTTCTTTCGTGATTTTTAGCTTTTGGGGAGTTTGTCGAACTTCGACCAGTGTTTGGGGTCATGAATGGTGTAAACATGATTTTCAGGGTCGCGCATAATAAAGGTTGCGAAGTCCTGCCTTAAGCACTAATGAGAGTATCAGCCAATAATAATAATAATAATAATGTTTGGCAGTCGCTAAACATCCTTCTTAACGGTAAAGGTCATGTGATGGAGGAGACATGTACCTTTACGCGAGATCTAAACCATCTACGGGTCATTACATCATTTGAACGCGGAGGACGGTTCCCCATTCAGTTATCGAACAGACACAACGTCGCTTAACCTTGCTGATCTCACCGGAAGTGTTGGGACGTGGCCACGATGTGAGCCCTGGTGTGAGTCAGAGTCAATACCGAAAGCATTGCTCCAACTTTGTTGCAAAACCGTGATTCCCGGACAACAAACCATATATATATATATATATATATAAACTCCGTTTCACTAAGGAGAAGTCAATAGCTGTATTATATATATATATATATTATATATATATATAGAAGTGTATAGGAGAGAGAGAGAGAGAGAGAGAGAGAGAGAGAGAGAGAGAGATAATTGTACAGGAAACTACAGTGTCAGCTATCCCGAGGTCAATTAGGATAGCGATGGGCGAAAATGGAGCCCAAAGCATGTTAATTCAGCTTAAATTGTTACCAAGTCAGTCGTCTGTCTATCAAAGCCAGTTTAATTACTCTAAAAGTTATCTCAAGAAAGGTTCACTCGTCTCTGATACTCACACACACACACACATATCTATCTATTTATCTATATATATATATATATATATAGCTAACTACATTTATTATCATATTGTAAATTTTATTAACAAGGAAAACAATCCCACTGTCTTCCATAGTTATATAGTTATTTCTCGTTCGATATAAAGGGTGATCCAGAGAAATGGGACCCAAAAGAAACCCCTGTAACTCTTAAAGTATAAGTCCTTTTATAAAATCATACGCATCATTCGAAAGAGGATAGTTACAAGTTTGTACAGGATTGTATAGGTTTTTACAATACAAGATAAGATACAAAACAAAATAAAAGTGTTAGTTAAAACTAACCCTTCAAGATGACTGCATGGACTGTGGAACAGCTGCGTTTCATAACTGAGCAATATTATGAGCATGGAAGAAGTGTAGTTTCAGCTCAAAGATCTTTCAAGACAAATTTTCAGATGTCAAAATCACCTTCTAAGAAAGTAATCCGTCGGTGTGTCAGAAATTTTCCCTAACTGGCAGCATTGGAAAAAGAAAACCAACTGGAAGAGTGCGCACAGCAAGGATAGACGAGATCATTAACAGAACTCATGAAATTGTACAGGATAATCCTAACATAAGCATCAGACGTGCTTCTCAGCTGTTAGGAGTTGGATATGGAACAACAACACACCGTATATTCAAGCAAAATTTAATGCTCTTTCCATATAAAATTCAAACAGTGCAACAACTAAACGATGGAGATTTCGCACGAAGACGACAATTCTGTCAATGGATCCAACAGAAGGTAAATGACACCACCAATTTTCTAGCAACTTTGATTATGTCAGACGAAGCCCATTTTCACTTGAATGGAACTGTAAACAAACAAAATTGTCGTTTCTGGGCAACAGAAAATCCATTGAATATTACCGAAGTCCCGTTGCATAGTCAGCGTGTAACTGTTTGGTGTGGTCTTACTGCATCTCAGATCATAGGGCCGTACTTTTTCGAGGATTCCACCGGAAACACGGTCACTGTAAATGGTGATCGCTACGAAAAAATGTTGACCGATTTCCTTATTCCTAAATTAAGAGATCTTTGTCTAGAAAACCACTGGTTCCAACAAGACGGAGCTACCTGCCATACCACGAGGAACTGCATGGTAGTTTTGCGTCATACGTTTCCAGGCGAGTTAATCTCAAGATTTGGAGACGTTGAATGGCCCGCAAGGTCTCCGGATTTTTCTCCCTTAGATTATTATCTCTGGGGATATTTAAAGAGTAGGGTCTACAGAAATAACCCAACGACCTTGCAAGAATTGAAGGCCGCCATCACAAATGAGATACAGGCCATACCACCGCACACTCTTGCAAAAGTGATGCAGAACTTACAAGCGAGAACACTGGAATGCTTGGCAACTAATGGAGCACATTTGAAAGGAGTCATTTTTAAAAAATAAATATTTCATAATAAACTTGTAACTCTAATCTTTCGAATGATATATAGTTTATGTGAAAGGAATTAAATATTAAGAATATTTGGCTTTTTTTTATGGGTCCCATTTATCTGGATCACCCAGTATATATATATATATATATATATTAATAAAAAATAAAAATAAAATAGGACTACAAGTAAATATTACACTTAATGAAAACACCAATAACAACGTTGAGTGGAGATGCAGACAAACACTTACATAACTTGAGGCCAGAGTTTAGATGACGTATGGCAGGACTGATGAATAGCTTGGATAATTGGGTTGGCTGATTTTTTAATTCTTTGAATGAGACTGAATTGAGCACGCTTGTTACCTCCCGGAGGCTCGAGACATTGCGGTTAATAAAAACATTTGAGAAGTTGATCATCTTGGATATAGTTTATGAATCAGTCCGGAAAAGATCTGTTATAAAGTAAGTATAGATCATTAACCCATAGTTGCTACCCGAAAATAGTGGGGAACAAAGTACGAAAAAGGGTGCGTTTAGCTTTGCATGTATGGAATTTGAAGTTCCTTATAATCATGTTTGCTTTAGTACAGAAACTTCGATATTGTTTTCTTATCTATAAGTCGTCACTCAAGGAGCTGATAATAATTTGACCCAAATACTTAAATTCATATATTTTCTCTATTGGTTCACCTCTCATTTTGAAAATATTATTAGCTGACTGATTACAGACTTTGGGATGGAAATGCATAACCTAAGTTTTTGTAACATTAAAAATAGTATGATTTTGCGAATATAATTCACAAATTTTTAGAACACAATCCAGACTTTTAACAGAAGGACTTGTTAATACCACATTACAGGCATAGACTAAGTTATTTATCTGTTGTTATCTATACAACAACTAATGTTTTCCTTATTAAGCGAAACGATTAAATCATCAATATGTAGATTAAACAAAGGAGGAGAGAGCACTGAGCCTTGCCTATCTCCGCAGTAGGAACCAAAACACTCGGGCACTACATTGCCCTATTTAACAGGAAAAGATAGATAGTTAGATCATGTTGAGTTAGAGATTATGAAGAACCATTCAGTGAGGAACCGTCATTACAGTTCTTCCAAAGGCTGACCAATGAAAGGGAGGAAAATAAATCTACACTTTAAATCCGATACTATTTCGTTACAATATACAATTGTACCACCTTTATAGTTAAGCTCTTAAGATACTGCCTATACTTAAAAATATTTTCTAACCATGCGCATGTGAAAAGCTCGCGGAACAATACTAAAGTCTGACAAGTGCAGCACCATAAAATAATAAAATAATACAGCTTACCCGACTACTCATTGTTTTGGACCAATCCTGCAGCCTGACATGCCGTACAATAGACTTCACAGCCTGAATATGAATAATAAACTCAAATATTCTCTCTTCTGTATTTTTATAACTATCCCGAACGTTTTGTTTTTCATCATTCGTGAAAACAAATCAGTTTTTACGGCATAGACAGGTAATTATCAAGTGTTTTCCACTTTTGGTTAACGCCAGAGCCTCTCTTTGGAATAAAGAGAGCTCTTCAAATTTCAAAATGAATTCACGAATATATATATATATATATATATATATATATCAGTGGCGACTCGTGACATTTTTGTTCAGGCATGCAATGTTATGGAATGGAAGAAAAACATCCGCCTAACCCTCTTGCCCAAACTTTTCATATTGTTTACATAGAACTTAGCAAGTTAAAGGTGTTTTACAAACTTTTGGGGACCTCTTTGAAGGAAAGTTCATTTAATGTTAGGCTTAAATATGCGAACAAAAAAAGACATATTATATATAGTAGTTACCGAATTGATCTAAAGAAAAAGATACAAATTTAAAATTTACCTTAAATAATTGTGAAGCATTATTTGAATTGAAATTCTGCTCTCCTAGTTTTCCTGCAAAATTCTTCGATGACCAAATTGTAAAAGTACTCTCGATTCTCCATAAGCTTCTTGATGAAATTTTTTTCAATTGAAATTAAGGCAAGATTAGATAGCCTTTCTTCACTTGGGAACTCCGTAAATAACTTTTAATTCTTTTAAGCGCAGAAAATGATCGCTCAACACTTGCTGTCGATATTGGTATAGTTAGATTCAAATTCGTCAATTTATATATTTCCTTAAGACCTTTGTGCATTTCGCTTTCCAGTAGATATTTTAGGAGCTCAGCAACATTCTTTTTGGCAAAAGATTTGTGCGAATATAACACACAATTCAGAACGGAGACGAGGAAACTCAAAAAATGAATTGTAGCTTCTTTTCAAAGATTCAAAAGCTCTCTCTGGGAAAGTAACATCATAGAACTCAAATTTTTTGCAATCTAAAAGCTCAATGAATTCCAATTTTTCCATTGAACTGAAACGCTCTTTCATTTGAAGAAGTATATTATCGAATATTTCATGAAATAGTTGACTATACTTCTCTTGTGGAGAAAGACTCTGTTTCCTTTTACATACAGGTTCACCACATCTTTCTGTTATCAAGTCCCACATATCTTCAAATTTTGTATCCCTTATTTGTTTGATTTTTTTCATAGTGCTTTCAACGGTGATTGAGCTATACACAATATCCATAGATTTTGTTTGCATCACATTAAATAGATATTCAGTAAAAGGAAAAATTGAAGAAAATACTTCTAATAAAAAATTAAAATCGAAAGTATCGATACCAGCAAGCAATCCGCGTGCACTATTTTTTGTTTTTTCATCAAATTTCTTTGGGTTTTCAAGAATGCTTTTTAAAAGATCTATTATATCTTCTTTATTTTCCTTAACTCTTTCAACTAGACGAGATGAATAGTTCCACCGCGTTGGAGCCAGTTTAGGGAAACGCTTTCCAACAACTTTGTCAAGCATTGAAGTTCGCTTAGTTGAACTGCTGAAAAATGATGACAAACTTCCTAATAGTGAAAAAAAATTATTACATTCGGAAATTTCAGCGACAGCTTGGGATAAAACAAGGTTAAGTTTATGGGCGTAGCAGTGAAGAAAAATAGCCTCTGGTACAGTTTCTCTAATCTTTGTTTGTACTCCATTAAGATCGCTCCCCATAACAGCAGCACCGTCGTAGGTTTGAGCAACTAATTTTTTCAAACAGCCCAGTTCACCTAGTTGCCTTATTGATAAATCAGAAATCGCTCCTGCACGTCTATCATTGCTGACGTCATTGAATTTTATAAATCGTTCACAAATCTCTCCATGTTTATTAACATAACGAACAACAGTAGAGAGTTAGAAAAACAGCTGACATCAGATGTTTCATCTAATAAAATCGCCACATACATGCAGTCGATAAGCTCACGTTTTATTTGTTCTAACATAACTGCACTAATAGATTGAATTATGTCATTCTGAATAGCAGATGATGTTCCCTTAAAAACAGTCGCAGTTTTTAAATGGTTTTGAAGCTTTTCATCGAATTCTCCCATACAAAATACAATTCAATATAGTTACCCCTATTGTCAGCGTTTTCTTCTTCATTGTGACCGCGAAATGCTAATTCTTGCATACCTAAAAAACATGTTATCCTAATCAAACGTTTCAAAATTTCTCGATTCTTATTAACTTCTTCGTTATGTCTGGAAATGGCAACTGATTTCTGCTTGTCGAGTATTAAATCAATTCTTTCTGACTTTCCAAATGTTTTAAGATCAACAAATGCATTTATGTGAGCAAGAGATTTTTCATGGCGAGAAATTGCAGTATGTAATTGTTTAAATCGTCGTATCCACGACTAACAGAATTCCACACAGAGTTATCTCTTGAAAATAGGAAACACGACCAACAGTACAATTTTTATTTGAAATATTTCCACATAACCAGGGAACATCATCATACAGCTTAGGATTAAATTTCCTAGTGAAGCCTTTATTTTCTTTGCTTAAATTCAAATGTGGAATCGGTCTGCCATTATTCAATATGCGCTTTTTCTCATCAAAAGAGAGTGAGTAAAATCTTCTAGTCTTCAATTGATTAAACACATCGTCAGTCATTATGGGCACTACAATGCTATAATTTATTTAAGGAACACCGAACACAAGTGAAGCTTGCGGCTGTGGTACTGGAAAGAAGCCTTGTCAGAATTGCCAGATGTTACTTTTTGGTGAATGCACCTATAAAACTGAATGCATGCCGTATTATTTTCATTAATTAAAAAAAATCAGAACAAAGCTTTTTAATTATTTTTAGTAAAAATATTAAGTAAATTTTCTAAGCATATTTTAAAACATATTGCCTTTTGAATTTAGCTATGAGGCTCAAAAAAAATATCTTATGGATAGTGAGAAGTCTCCTTAAAAAATTGCCCAAGGCAAGGCGGTGTAAACAAAATCATGTCTTATTTCACTAGACAATTAAGAACATTTTTCTGTACCCAGACTGAATTAGTGAATGCTTTAGCTACAAGTATTTCGATCCGTGTACAGAAAAATGTTCTTAATTGTCTAATGAAATAAGACATAATTTTGTTTACACCGCCCAATAGCCAGTACATGCGTGATTGAAGCCTTAGCCTATTTTTAGTTTCTGAAAATTATTTTTGTTAATTATAATCCTTACTTAGATCTGAAAAGAGAACATATTTAACGCATGCATTCATTGCATGCGTTGCATTCATTAAGAAATCGCCACTGATATTATATATATATATATATATATTAGTGAATAGAAATTATCATAAATAATTATAATGAAGGTAAAAACGTACTGAAACTGGGAATTCAATTTTGCCGAATAAAATTTATCTTTTCTTGCGGTATCGGTAATTTGCCCAAAAAAAAAAAATAAATAAAAAAAATAAAAAAAATTGGAAACCATAAATATAATTTTAAATGCCTTCTTAAATTTAAAAAAAATTAGGTGAACACATTAATAAAACTAAATTAATTTTCCTTTTAAAAAACAAAATTATAAATTTCGACAAAAATTTGAAAAACAAAAAATTGCCTAAATGGAAAATTTTTATTTTTTTTTCTGGAATTTATCGTGGCTTGTATTTTTGTCGGATTTCTTTTTAAACGTTATTTAAAGTTATTCTTGTTTCTGTTAAATACTGGGTGGGTGTGTATAAGGTAACGCGAGTGAAGAGACAAATCCGATTTGAACTGGTTTAAACTAGTTTCAACTTGTTTTTTAACTCTTAAAACCATTTTCAACACCTCTTATAACTCTTACTATCGAATATACAGTTGGTATAAAAAGTACATGTAATAAATATTACTCGTCCATGTTCACTCGAGTTAATATAATTCATATCGGATTTGTCTTTTCATTCGCGTTGCTTTATACACACCCACCGGGTATTAAAATGACACAGTAAATACTTAAATAGTTAAAACCGGTATGAAACCTACCTAAAATTGGGTTGCGTTTATAGATGATTTTGTCCGGTATATATAGTAATGTACTAATGTTATACCATAAGCTACGTTGGAATTTTATATATGGACAAATGGTGTCATGTAATGTAATGAAACGGGTGAGAAAATGACACACAGCTCTGGCCAACAAATGGCCATTGAATTAATTTCTAATTCCCTGATTATTATTGAGAGCACCATCAGGACTCGAATCCCTGACTTCAGTGTCTTCACTTTGTTCATTTTGCATATTTTTGTAGTGGAATTTACTTCGAAAATTGTTCGATTTAAAATTTTTTAAGATGATTTTGTAATTTTTTAAAATAATTCTGTAGTTTTTTAAAATAATTCTGTAGTTTTTTAAAATAATTCTGTAATTTTTTAAAATGATTTTGTAATTTTTAAAAATAATTCTGTAATTTTTTAAAATAATTCTGTAATTTTTAAAAATAATTCTGTAATTTTTTAAAATGATTTTGTAAGTTTTAAAAATAATTCTGTAGTTTTTTAAAATAATTCTGTAATTTTTAAAAATAATTCTGTAATTTTTTAAAATGATTTTGTAATTTTTAAAAATGATTTTGTAATTTTCAAATGATTTTGTAATTTTTTAAAATGAGTTTGTAATTTTTAAAAAATGATTTTGTAATTTTTTAAAATAATTCTGTAATTTTTTTAAATGATTTTGTAATTTTTTAAAATAATTCTGTAGTTTTTTAAAATAATTCTGTAATTTTTAAAAATAATTCTGTAATTTCTTGAAATGATTTTGTAATTTTTTAAAATAATTCTGTAGTTTTTTAAAATAATTCTGTAATTTTTAAAAATAATTCTGTAATTTTTTAAAATGATTTTGTAATTTTTTAAAATAATTCTGTAATTTTTTAAAATGATTTTGTAATTTTTAAAAACGATTTTGTAATTTTCACATGATTTTGTAATTTTTTAAAATGATTCTGTAATTTTTTAAAATGAGTTTGTAATTTTTAAAAAATGATTTTGTAATTTTTAAAAAATGATTTTGTAATTTTTAAAAATAATTCTGTAATTTTTTAAAATGATTCTGTACTTTTTTTAAATGATTTTGTAATTTTTTAAAATAATTCTGTAATTTTTTTAAATGATTTTGTAATTTTTTAAAATAAATCTGTATTTTTAAAATGATTTGTAATTTTCAATGATTTTGTATTTTTAAAATGATTTGTAATTTTTAGATGATTTTGTAATTTTTTAAAATGATTTGTAATTTTTAAATGATTTTGTAATTTTTTAAATATTTTATATTTTTTAAAATGATTTTGTAATTTTTTAAAATGATTTGTAATTTTTAAAAATGATTCTGTAATTTTTTAAAATGATTTTAATTTTTTAAAATAATTTTGTAATTTTTAAAATGATTCTGTAATTTTTTAAAATGATTTTGTAATTTTTTAAAATGATTTTATATTTTTAAAATATTCTGTAATTTTTTAAAATGATTTTGTAATTTTTTAAAATAATTCTGTAATTTTTAAAATGATTCTGTAATTTTTAAAAATATTCTGTAATTTTTAAAATGATTCTGTAATTTTTTTAAAATGATTTTGTAATTTTTTAAAATGATTCTGTAATTTTTAAAATATTCTGTAATTTTTAAAATGATTCTGTAATTTTTTAAAAGATTTGTAATTTTTGAAAATGATTTTGTATTTTTTAATATTTTTAATTTTTTAAAATGATTCTGTAATTTTTTAAAATGATTCTGTAATTTTTTAAAATAAATTTGTAATTTTTTAAAATGATTCTGTAATTTTTTATCACAATAATTTTACATTCATATGTATGAAAATAATAAAACTATAGAAAGCTGGTTGACGAGTCCACCTGGCTGCGGACAGTATGAGAACTTAATTTTAGATCGAGCTACTGAAAAGAGTGTTACGGGCCGCATGCGGCTCGTGGGCCACACTTTGAACGGCCGCGACGGCATGTAGACAAACACTGTACCAAATGAAGAAACGTTGTGAATGGCTTCAGCCACTGGCCGAGGCTAATAAGGAGAGCCTGTGCCTTCGTACATCAGTTTTTAACCTACTTTTCATGGACAGACAAAACGGGCAGCAGTTCTGAAAAGCTGCAATACACAGTAGCAGATGTAGCGTAGCCTGTTACCTATAGTTAAACCCCCAAAATGTTTTTGTTTTTCTTGCTACTCGTGGCCATTCCAAACATATGATGACTTGTTTAAAAAAATCACTAGCAAATAAATAGTTCTAAATTAATATAAATTTACTTAAACCTTTTTCCTTTATGGAAACACGTTGGACCTCTCCATGCAAAAGATCTTTAAAGCATTAGTCGAACTTATTTTGCAACTATACATTGTTCCTGAGAGTTTAACAAAGCACAGAACCAAAATGACTACTGCTATTCCTTTGCTTCTAAAATTTAAAACTATTAAATATATTATCACTAGGGAAGGAAATGTTTAGGAGCATCTTGCATGATTGAGTACGGGTGAAAATCACTAGGGCTTTCCCCTCCACCATAGGGAAAGGGGAACTCTAAGGACTTTAGATTTTAATATTAGTATTATTATTATTAGTGACTTGACCAAATCGTTTCTCATCAACCGCATATCGCATAGCGACAGATATGGACCCACAGTACATAAGTGATACAGGAATACTTCTTGTGGCCATAACTGATCACTTCTCAAGTTATATCACCTCAAAACAAAGACTAATACCCTCAAATAGACAACTAATAAATTCCGAAGCAGAAAGCATACTCAATTAGATAAGTTTAAAATAAAGTTATAGGCCGCAAGTTTAGGCTCCAATGATGATCTACATTTAGATATCAACACCAAATTCAAAAAGGTTCACGAAACACTGTTGGGGTCGCTTATAATGAATCTTGTCCAATCATTAATAAATATATTTCTACTGCTAGAACAACCTCTGGTGGACCCCAGATCTAAAAGCATCCATTAAACGAAAACATAAAATATACAAAACTGTGAGTGAAGATTTACTTTCTAAAGACGTATGCAATACACTCACTATCAAAACAAACTTGACTCACTAATACATATAACAAAAGCTAAGCACTATAAGCGTAAATTCGAAGAAAATGCGTGTATAGGAAACCATTCACGATCTATTTTTATATAGTTCTCGTTACATTTATATATAAATTCATCCATGCATAAATTCATCTATGTATAAATTCATCCATGCATAATTTCATCCATGTATAAATTCATCCATGCATAAATTCATCCATGCATAAATTCATCCATGTATAAATTCATCTATGTATAAATTCACCCATGCATAAATTCATCCATGTATAAATTTATCCATGTATAAATTCATTCATTTCATCTCAAACTCTCATTTTTAAAAGAATTGGGGGTGAGAAGGCAGAAACAATCCGGATACAATCCGAGGCCATTGTTGCCCTTCTTAGGGAGAAAGAGGGAAGGATGGTCCTCAGTCCAGTTCTCTTCCTCCTGTATCGCGGTCGCCACATGTACGGGGTGTTTCATATGACTGGAGACATTGAAAATATGTAGAAAGAGTAATACAACTTTATGACAATGTTTTATTTTCAACATACTATAGTATTACAGGAGGTTTTCAAGGGGCCATTTGAAATCTGTTGTCTGCGGAGACAGACTAAGAACAATTGAGGATTTGAAAGCCAAAGTAAGACTGGAATTGCAGCGAATTTCTGCTGAAACAATGAGAAGTGTTCAGAGAGCTTGCCAGTTACGAGTAATGAAGTGTCTTGAAGTTCAGGATAAACAGTTTGAACACCTTCTGTAACAGTATGTTGAAAATAAAACATTACCATAAAACTGCATTG
The DNA here is from genome assembly GCA_023014485.1 of Bathynomus jamesi. Taxonomy (NCBI): domain Eukaryota; kingdom Metazoa; phylum Arthropoda; class Malacostraca; order Isopoda; family Cirolanidae; genus Bathynomus; species Bathynomus jamesi. The sequence continues at coordinate 225,884 of JAJOZX010004588.1, read as the reverse complement.
CTCTTTCTACATATTTTGAATGTCTTCAGACATGGAACATCCTGTGTATATATAAATATATGTGAAAATTATTTCACGAAAGTAACACGTGAAAAATATTTATGATGAATAAAACCACGAAGGAAAGGAAACACAAAAAGGTGCTCAAGCGCTTTCGTCTAATGACATCCTCAGGAACACTGAAGTACATAAAAGGTTACGGCCTATATATAGGTTACAGAAAGAAAAAAAAAAATAAATAACATACATACACACAAACATACATACATATATATATACACATATTATTAGCTCGGTGGGCTCTATTACTTATAAACTCTCCAAATGGCTTGTCAAAGTCTTGTCCCCCATTCTCGGAACTATCTCTGATTCAGATGTAAAAAATTCCATGGATCTTACGGAAAAATTGAATAATGCACGTACTGAAACTAACGAAAGATTGATCAGTTTTGACGTTTGTTCATTGTTTACAAAAGTGCCGATTGATGATATGCTTGACTTTCTCTCCCAAGAATTACATAAGTATGACCTGCCACGACCTTCACACATTGTTTTGGAACTTATTAAGCTTTGCATCAAAGACTGTAAATTCACTTTCAATAACGAGTATTATCAACAAGTGTTTGGGATGGCCATGGGCAACCTCTTATCGCCCCTCCTCTCCAATATTTATATGGAGTTTTTCGAAATTACTTACATTCCGAGAATCCTGGGGGTTGGCATCCCTTGGTTGCGGTACGTCGACGATATTTTGTGTATCTGGCCCATGAATCGTGACCTGGATAACTTCCTCCTTCAGTTAAATGATCAAGTCCCCTCCATTAAGTTTACTTTAGAAGTGGAACAAGACAATTCAATCCCATTTTTGGATGTGCGGGTACATAGGGAAAGCCCAGGTTTTAAGTTTAGTATCTATCGGAAAACAACAAACAATTTGTCCTACGTACACTTTTACTCGGGACATGACACCCCCACTAAGAAGGCCATTTTTTCATCAATGTTTCTCCGCGCCCTTAGGATCGCCAGTCCGGAATACATCGATGCCGAATTGGAAAAAATCAACGGTATTGGAAGTGATCTGTGTTACCCATCTGCGTTTATGGAATCTTGTCTCAACAAGGCAAAACGAACTTTCTATCGTGTCAATAATAACACTCGTACTTTGTCAAAAAATATTTTAGTACTTCCATTTTTCCCGGGCTTTTTAGGCATTGCTAATGTACTTAAACTTTTGGATATTAATGTAGTATTTTCATATAACAATATTGTGAAAAATATCATAGTAAAAAATAGCCCTACCAATAATTCAGGCATTATCTATAAAATTGCGTGTAAACAATGTGATTCCTTTTACATAGGTCAGACGGGAAAGGATTTGCACACACGTATAAAACAGCATCAATATTCCGTTAGAACAGGACAGTTGTCTAGTGCTCTTTTTGTCCATTTGTCAGAGTTATCCCACTGTATTGATTGGAATAATGCTTCAGTTTTATTTCATTCTAGCAACATTGTCAATAGAAATATTCTTGAGTCTGCCATTATCCAACTTTCAAATAACTTCAACATAAGCAAAGGTCTTTTTCAACTCGATCCTGTTGTTTTGAATTCCTTCAAAACAAATTTAGATGAAAAGGGTAGGACGCTAAATCTTTGGTAAACTTGTACGCTACTTTATTAACTTTTAATCTTCATTTTATTTTTATATATATCGAAACTTGACTCTAAAAGGCAAAGTGTTAAAACACGGGCAGATTTCCAGTATAAATTTGTATTTTTCATTCATTCGATCTTGTGCTAAAAATCGATATTTTTCCTTACAAATCTGTATGCCTCTTTGTTAATCCTCTAATCTTTAATTTTTAATTTTATTTTTACTTCTCCGTTTATTGCATATATATATGTATATATATACAGGGCGTCCCAAAAAAATGTATACACACTTTAACAGCTGATAGCTCAATTGATGTTTCTTTCTTTCCAAGTTAAACCCATTTGAATTAATAATGTCAGTCAGACTTCTTTCAACAAAGGAAATTCATTCTAAAATGCTACTGGAAGTGTGAAAACGCAGTTGAAGTGCAAAGACAGTTTAGGAGGGAGTTTCAAACAGATCCACCAACGCGACTTACCATCACTCGAATTAGAGATAAGTTTGAAGCCGATGGAACTGTTCAGAATGTCCACAAGAAGCGTTCCGGAAGAATACGGACATCGACAAGCCCCACAAAGCAAGAAAGAGTACTGGAAACGTATCACCAAAGTCCAAGAAAATCTGTGCGGCAAGCGAGTCGTGAGGTAGGAATTTCAGAATCGTCTGTCCAACGCATTTTGAAGCGCTGTCAATGGAAAAGTTACATTCCAAGATTAGTCCATGCTATTAATGAAGATGATCCGGACCGAAGAGTGGAGTATTGCGAGTGGTACTTGGCACGATGTGGATGTGGATTGGACGAAGGGGTTTCGTAGAATACCCTCCGCGTTCACCAGACCTCACACCACTAGACTTTTTTTATGGGGATACTTAAAAGACAAAGTCTACGCTATAAAACCTGCAACAGTCGCTGAATTGAGAGCAGCCATTGAACGAGAATGCACACAAATACCAAACGAAATGTTTCGTGATGTTTGCGATTCCATTGCTTCGCGTTATCAGCAGTGCCTGGACCAGAACGGACGTCAGTTTGAAAACAGGCGTTGACAAAACAATTAAATAATGTCTGTAGATTCTATTACATTTTGAAAATGAAATGTATTTTAATAAACACTGCCTTTATAAGTATTTAAAGTGTGTATACATTTTTTTGGGACGCCCTGTATATGTATGTGTGTAGATATGTATGTGTATATATATATATATGTATGTATGTTTGTGTGTATGTATGTTATTTATTTATTCCATCTATCCGAAATGGTGTAGGGAGATCTGTGGAGCTGGCCAATTCAAATTTGGTCGAGAGAAGTCACTACTTTAACAAACGTGGCAATCATCGGCCGGTCAAAACTGAAGAAATTCTTCCAGAACTGCTGAAGTAGGGAACCCACGTTTCCTGCTTGTTGCTGTATTTTCATCGTGGAACTTAATGCTAATTAATGCTGCATATTCACGACCTTGGAGTCTGAACGTCCCCCCACCTCATCTGGTTTCACAAGCTGTTACGAAAACAATCACGATATAAAATTAATTTTTCTGGAAGGAATAATAAAGCAAAGAACATTTAAATAATTTTAATATTCTGAAAAGGTATGAAATGAAATACGTTACAAAAAAAGGTACCGCTTCTCATTCCTTCTGAATATCGTTTTAGCATTCATATCCATTCTTCTTAGCATCGCTTCATGCTAAAAAAAGATTGCTTTGATTCCATATACATCATATATATGAAAAGTTATACTGAAACAAATGGAACAGAATCAGATCCACTGAAATAAAGTCGAACTAAAGGTAAGCTAAATCGACCAGACTGATAGTAAATTAAACGTATTGGAATTAAGTTGAACGCGATCATAGCTTTATATAGTACTTGAATTAGATTGCATTACTAGTTAATGCCCATTAAGCTAATATTGGGTTAAATAAAGTTAGGTTAGGTTAGAAACAAGGTCGATCTGCATTAGATCGAACTGAACATACTGGAACTCGGTCGAACTTACTGGAATAACGTCTAACTGGGATTAAATTTAATCAAATTAAGTCATATTGAAGCTCAATGTGAACATGTTCAGAACTGTATATTTGAATAATTTAATCACGGAATAATCTACATATTTCGTTTATACGCAGACGACAGAAAATGTTTACAATTAAAAGTTTAGATTCGGTTAATTTCCAGACACGTTACTTCTAATTGAATTTATAATAGGCCTAATATATTACATTACTCTTCATATTTAATATTAATACTGAAATTTTGTACTTTAATTTCAATATTTAGATTTTGGACATAGTGTTTGAGTTAAAGTGGCCTGATACTTTGGCAGAAACTTTCTGCCTTATTTTTCTCGTAATCTTTCTGGTACAGGACTTGCGAAGATTTTGGGTCTCCATTGGAAGAGTTTTTTTTTCCTGGTGCAGTCTTTGGAAGTCGTTGTAGAGCTGAATTACAAATATGGAAATTCATACTTTTTTACTGATTTCATATTTTATTGATTATTATTAATAACGCGATTGTATCTGTCAAATCTGTTGTCATTTTCGTTCTCTAGAAAGTTATCTTTTTATTTACTTACGAGACTTATTTGCCAAAATTTCCATAATAAACACTTTTCGGGATCTTTAGAAAGCAGTATCTTACAGTAATTACGTTGGAAAGTTTAGCTTTTTCCGGGTGAGTAAATCAGGTATACATTTTTTATATATATTCCTACTTTAAGTAATCCATTATGAAGGAGATTCATGGCTAATACTCAAGAAGGAAACTGCCTGTCTTGATATGACGATGAAGTAAACTTGATGACGCTATTTTGCTGAAGATAGTGTAGAAACTGAATTAAGGACATTGCTCGGTTAATTAAAAAAATATATATAGTATCATGAGCGTCTAATACATAAAATACACAGAGAAGTGGATTATATTCCCGCTATATTTTGTTTCCTATTTCAGATATAAAATTAGGGAAACGCTGGTTCCAGGAGAATTCGTATGGCTTGGCTGCGTCATTATACTTCCTAGAAATATAACCGCCGTATTTTCAAACACTTTCTCTTCCCATAACAGCGTACCAATGACCAACTATTATTTCCAACTATTATCTCAGACCACAACATCATCGGATAGCAACAAATGTGGCGACAATATTGAAAGACAATACACATACTGAAGAAAGAAGCAAATTTGGTGCTTTCAACTTAAACTCCAAGACTATAAATTGAGAAGCAATCAGATCACACATTGCCCAAATAGAGTGGAGAACAGTTTTAGAGAATACAACAACTGAAGAAATGCTAACAACCTTGGAAGAAAAGAGGCTGAGAATTTTAGAAAATATGCTCTGGAAGCACATCCAAAAGGAAAGAGGAACTGGCTAGAGAGGAAAAAGTGGATAATATTCCGCAAACGAAAGAGAGTAGCGGCGAAGTTAGCTAATTGCGGAGACAACAATGCCAGGAAAGTAATATAAGAAAAACTGCAGAGTATTGATAAGGAAATACAAACCCTGATTAAGGACCATACAGAGAGGGAAGAGGAAAAGGCGGTAAAAGCAATAAAGGAAAATCCAAAGTACTTCTATAGCTATGCGAAAAGGAAAACAAAAACGCGCGCCACTATCGGGTACTTAAGGAAAGGAAATAATGAACTAACAGACGATCTAAAAGAAATATCTGAAACATTGAGAGCCCAGTATGAATCAGTATTTAGTACCCCAAAAAGTGACAAAGCGATACCTGACATATAAGCATTCTTTGAAGAGAAATTGCAAGGAACTTGTATAACAGACTTTGTTTTTATCCCAGAAGATTTAGCGAGAGCTATAGGACAAATGAAATCACATTCAGCTGCAAGTCCGGACAAATGGAACGCATTATTGATTAAAAACTGTAAAAATGAAATAGCTACACCCTTATACTGGATATGAAGAAGATCCCTGGACACTGGAGAAATACCGAGTATCTTGAAAAGAGCAAACGTTGTCACTAAATATATAAAGGGGGAATAGATCTCAAGCAAATAACTATAGACCAGTGTCATTGACGTCCCACCTTACCAAAATATTTGAAAGAATAGTGAGAGAGAAAATCTATGACTTCTTGGATACATTGGAAAGATTCACCGAAAATCAGCATGGATTCCGATCAGGACGATCATGTCTATTACAACTTATCGAGCACTATAACAATATCCTAGATGCACTGGAACGCAATACAAACTACGATGTCATATACATGGATTTTGCTAAAGCTTTCGACAAATGTGATCAAGGGCGATTAATGACGAAGATAGAGGTAAAATTCAGGAAGATCTGAATAAAATCGTTGATTGGTCAGTCACATGGCAAATGAGATTTAACGTGGATAAGTGCAAAATTATGCATATAGGTTCGCGTAACTGTAATTTTGCGTATAGTATGTCAGGGAAAGATTTAACAAGCGTAGAGCAGGAAAAAGATTTAGGAGTTATAGTCACTGGTGATTTAAAGTAGCGAAACAAAGTACAGCGGCGGTCAATAAGGCGAACAAAGTGTTAGGTTTTATAGCTCGAAATTTTGAGTACAAATCGCGCGATATTATAGTTCCTCTTTATAAATCATTAGTTAGACCCCATTTGGAGTACGCGGTCCAATTTTGGAATCCGCATATGCGCAAAGATATAGACAAAATCGAAAGAGTTCAAAGACGAGCAACTAAGATGATTCCGTCTCTTAGGTCAAAGTCGTACGAGGATAGGCTTAAAGAGTTAAAATTGACTACACTCGAGACTAGGAGGTTAAGGGGTGATCTAATCCAGGTTTTCAAAATTATGAATGGGTTTGATAACGTAGATAGAGATAGCTTTTTCGAATATCTCAATATAATAGGACTAGAAATAACGGGTGTAAGTTGACAAGTAGAAGGTTCGAGACAGCAGTTGCGAAAAACTACTTTACGCATAGAATAGTAAATAGCTGGAATAGTTTGCCGGTAGAAGTAATTAGTAGCACGTCTATAAACATGTTTAAGAATCGATTGGGACGCGCATGTTGATAGAAAGGGTATAGTTTAAGGTAGTAAAATTAAGGCTTTGTGGGGATAGATCCCACAGCTCAACACAAGTGTTGTGGGATATAGGAGGCAGCGTCTTGGGTTAGAGGATACTCTCTGTCCTTACACACCCCATTTAAAGAGATTCCTCTGCCGAGCGGTGCCCCCATAGTACTGTAGGTATTGAAAAACTCATGATCTTCACTTGCCCCACAAACACCTTTAAATGGGAGACCCATAATGGGTGCACACACATTTCTACATTACTGTACAGTCTTTACAGCCACACCTACACTTTTCCTCGTAAGTGTATATATTGTAATGTATATGGTTGTAAATTTGACTTGGTCCGCAATCGATATGAACCGTGACTTGATGGATACCGTAATGAAATTGACTGGATTCTTTGGATCTGATATATTTGCATGTCCGTTATATAATAGATATAGAGTGTAACATATTTGTGGATAGTAGTCTATTATGACTTGATCCTCTGGATCGAGAGATTCTATCTTTAGTTTAAATCGATAATTACTTATTTTTAAATTGATAATGTATATGGTTGTAAATTTGACTTGGTCCGCAATCGATATGGACCGTGACTTGATGGATACCGTAATGAAATTGACTGGATTCTTTGGATCTGATATATTTGCATGTCCGTTATAAATAGATATAGAGTGTAACATATTGTGGATAGTAGTCTATTATTACTTGCTCCTCTGGACGAGAGATTCTATCTTTAGTTTTAAACCGATAATTAATTATTTTTAAATTGATAATTATTTAGTTTCGTAAAAATTGGTCGTTGCCAATTTACCGGCAGTTTTTAAATAAGTTTCTTATGTTCTTGTGGTTCGGAACCCACGTAAAATTGTAGGTCCCCTCCGCCACCACGGAGGACATACACAATACACGATTACGAACACAGTTAGGTAGACCAGCCATGAGTGGATCCTAGGGTCTTTGTTGGTCTGAAACATTATATAACATTATTATAACATATGGGAATAACAGGCAAAGTGGGAAAATGGATCTACAACTTCTTCAGAGAATGTCTACAGGTCGTCAAAATTCAAGGTATATCATCATCAGGATCAGAAGTATGTAGCTCAGTACCACAAGGTACAGTACTGGCCCGACTCCTGTTCATTATCATGATAACAGACATAGACAGTGGAGTAAACAGCAACAGTATGGTAACATTTTTTGCAGACAGTACAAAGATCATCAGAAAAATCAGCGATGTAAATGAGGTGGAGGCATTGTAGAGGGACACGAACTAAATATACAAATGGTCAGAAGACAACAACATGACATTTAACACCGAGAAATTTCAGCTCTTGAGATATGGTAGAAATGAGAAATTTAAACAGACTGCATATTATGCTCCAGATGGAGAGGAAATTCAGAGAAGCACGAAAGCGATCGATTTGGGGGTAATAATGACCGACGATGCCAAATTCGAGACACAAAATCAGATAGCGATAAACAAAGCAAAACGAGTGGCGGGACAGGTACTAAGAATGTTCAAAAGAAGGGACAAGACAGTAATGATTCCCCTGCTGAAAACACTGATCATACCAAAACTTGAATACTGTTCAGTCTTGCCGTCCCCATATAAAAAGGAAGAAATTAATAAACTAGAAGAAACTCAGGGACATTTCACAGCTAAGATTGATGGCTGCAAAGAACTCAACTACTGGGAAAGACTACGTAAACTAAACCTGGCTATGTGCGGTGGAGAGCGCAAGAGAGCAACTCGCTCTTCCACCAAGCCAGGCTTAGAGGCGGGGTCACCAGCTTGACCTTCGTGTTAACGAGGTTAACGAGGTTATGATGCAATCTCACCCATAATTATATATATATATATATATATATATATATATATAGACAAGCCTTTGAACCTCATTTAATGTATCAGTTATCGACTATATAGTTATGATGGTTCGAATACATACATTATTTGGATAGCTTATTTTCTCTCAGTATGATTAATAAACACATGAAAACGCATTTTATCCTCTAAGTTTTAAATTTAATGACCAAAGTTTCAGGTTATAAATTTTAATGGGTGCACACAAACAACCATACACAAAAGCATGCACACACGCACAAACACGCACACACATTAATATATATACATACATATATATATATATATATATATATATATATATATATATATATCGATGTTGTTACGTTGTTCAGAAAAACTGTACAAGTATTTTGATCCATGTACTACATCAGGAGTACATGCTATAAATACAGTATCTAGAAAAACTGTGTAATGGAAGTTTGCTTCATTTTACAATGTAGATACATTGATAAATACTGTAGATAGATACTGTAGATAGATACATTTAAAAAATCTTTCTATTTAACTTAAAATTTAAGATTAACAAAATTCTGTGTACATTTATGTTAAAAATGAAGTACGCAAATGATGTTAGTTAAAAATAGCTTTGGTTTTAATTTGCGTAGTAGATAAGATCATAATATTTACTTGGAATTAATCAATTTCAAATTTTTTACATCAAGTCAAGCTCAATTCCAAGTAAATAAATTTTTATTTGTGTTTAATCTAATTTTTTTTTTACCAAACTATGAGGCGTGCCCTTTCTGGGAGGCGGAACACCTAGTGAAGGGGGGCGCAAGAAGATTAACAGGGTGGGGGGTAAATTGAAAGGGTAAAAATGTGGATATTTTTAATTTTATTCCTTATCATTCTACCAAGTATGATACGTAAACGTTGTTTAGATACCATGTCATGTACGATATAGTACATTAATGTATGGAACCTTCATTTTTAATGCTACCTCACCCTCATTATAGTACTATTGAAGGCCATTTCCAGCTGAAATAAGGTTGGGGTGGGAGTGGGGAGGGTAGCGTGAAGGATTGACTTCAGTTTGGAAAGAACGATCGATAAAAAAGTTTGAGAAATATTGATCTAAATAAACTTATTTTGGAGAACCATCATTTGTTCAGTTCCGTTTCAGCAAAAAGTGTGGACTTGATCATTTCGAACTTCGTACTTTGTTCGTGTAGAATGTAAAGAATGCAAATTTACGAATGTAATTCTAATTAATTTTATTTCTAATTCTTTAATTTCTATTTATATTAATCTTAATTCTAATTCTAAATCCGGTGTTTTTTTTTCTACATTGTAACGATACCGAAACACGACTTTTCATTCTAATTCTACAATCTTAATTCTCACTGACATTCAAAGCGTGTCCTAACCTGTGATCATGAATTTTCACTAGTAGCGTTTTCGCGCACCCCACAAACATTATTAATTCTTTTAGAACTCTTTTATTTTCTTCTTTTGTAACGCAGAAACACTTTTTATTTGTAAAATAAAAAAAAATCTTTAGAAAGAACGTTTTTTTAAAAATTATTTTCCACTATGTCAAATTCAGAAGTATAAAAGAATTCTTTTTGTTTATCGCGTACCTATATTTTAATTCTTTTGAAAGCATTTTTAAAGAATTTTTTAAGCGTTCTTCTTTAGAGGGTATTTTTTTTTTACATTTAAGGGGTCGCAAAGATACTTTTACATCAGTTCAGGAGATGATGGTCTTAAGAGCAGCTTCAGTCAAGTATGTTTAAGTTCGTAAAGACTTATTTATGATTGTTGATTATACAGGGTGTCCCATAAGTTCGGTCTCAGGAAAAATTATTTTAAATTAAATTTACAAAACAAATGTTCAAATTGATATCTTGTTTTGGAACCTTTTTTTTTTGTTGTAGGTAGAATAACAAACAATGGCTAATATGGAAGTGAGTTACACTCCTGAGGAAAAGGCCTACGCCTTCTATTTTACCTGCAACAAATAAAAAAGATCCCAAAACAAGACATCAATTTAAACATTTGTTTTAGTTCTAATGTATTACTTATGTAAATTTAATTTAAAATAAATCTTTCTTTGAAAGCGGACTTATGGGACACCCTGTACATCTTACAGCTATAATAATAAACTAAAACTGTTTAGAGAAATAACAGCTTTTGACTGGACTGGAATGACTGACAAATAACCATGACATTGGAACAAAATTTCAAGCATTCTGAATCACGTGAATGAATTTATCAAAAGTAATATCTAAAACTAAATACAGCAACCGATGGATCACCCCTTCCCGGCACTCATTGTCAGTATTAAATACAAACATACTCTCTTTAAATTATGGAAAAGTCATAT
>JAJOZX010004588.1:67500-210000 GCA_023014485.1 Bathynomus jamesi | reverse complement strand
ATTTCACATTACCATTTACAAAAATCTCTTGCCCTTAATGGTAGGTCCATAAAGAAAAAAACTTTAAAACATGACTGATGAGAGGTTAGGGATCTTCTCAATGATCCAAGGTCCAAGTTCCAAGGCCAGTCGTTTTCCCCCCACAAGAGCTGCTTTTACTGTAAAACAATGTCTAGTGGAACATTTTCCAGAGATGATCTCGTCTATTGGCAATGTTTCAAGACTGTTTCCATTAATATACATACAGTCGGAACCAGAAAACCTGTGTTAAATGAAATGAAAACTGTAGAAATGTGGTTACAGGTTTTACAAGCACCACACACACACACACACACACACACAATATATATATATATATATACACACAGGGTGTTCAAAAAGAAACTCGACCGGAAACAGAAAGAAAAGGGTTAGGTTACAATGATATGTATTCTTCAATAGGTTGTGTTTCTTTTTGAACACCCTGTGTATATATATATATATATATATATATATATATATATATATATATATATGAATTTTTTACAACTATTAAAAATATTATTAAGAAATTATATATTATATAATGATTTTGCCATTTTCAACCCTAGTTGAGGATAAGTTATGAAATTATTAGTTTTAATTCTCTGCTTCCCCACTTGTATGTGTACATTTTTACACAGTCATAAAATCTTGCATATATGAACGTATTATAAAACACGTATGTGTGTATAAATGTGTAAGTTACTTTGTTTACGGTTTACAGTTTTAGCTAGAATGCTGCAGTTTAGAACTGTAAATATTACGCACTTAAAATAGAAATTTACAAGTGCGTGTATGGCATTATTTTGTTTTGTGTATAAAAGTGAAGTAAACGCAATTCCGCAGTTAGTCACTTATTTACACACACACACACACACACACACACACATATATATATATATATATATACACTGTATATAAGCAAAGGAACCACAACGTTCTTTATTTTAGAGTTGGCAAACGTTTCGTCACAGACTAAATGCCATCATCAATGTGTGTTGAATATGAAACAGCATAATTTATTTCACGTTCAATCAAATAACCGTGTTATTAAACATTAATATAAATTGTTGAAAATAAAAATTAAAAATTAAAAAGGATTCGCTATTTTATTTACTACCTTCATCAAATCACTGAAGAAAGGTTTGGTTGAAATGTTTGGTTGAAATGTTTGGTTGGAATGTTTGGTTGAAATGTTTGGTTGAAACAAATGCAAAAAACTTCACTTTTCTACGTGAAGGTCAAAATATAATAATAAAAACCCACTCCAATAGACAGAGTTTATTTCCACAACAGTTTCGATGCCCACTGGCAGTGGGCATCGAAACTGTTACTCTGTCTATTAGAGTGGGTTTTTATTATCATATTTTGGTTGAAACGTTTGGTTGAAATGTTTGATTGAAACGTTTGGTTGAAATGTATGGTTGAAACGTTTGGTTGAAATAACAAAAACCTTTGTCAACCAAATCAAAATAGTTAATCTAACATATTATTCTTGCGCAATCCATTACAGTTTGTTACCGAAAATATTAACTTGGTTTGTGGAATCTTTGCATGGTTAGATTGACCATAATAATAGGAAACCATTTATTTGGTTTTTGTAACCAAGTTTGTCTATATTTTTTTTCTGTGTATATCGGACTACCTCCCGGCCGATGTCGTAACACCACCACTTCTCGTGAGATCAGCGAGATTAAGCGGTGTTAAGTCCGATCAGTAGGTGGTTTGGATTTCATGTAAACTGCTCAGTAGTTCCTCTCTCTCACTCCAGACAGTGTTATTATACTGTGTATATAGTGATGGACGGGCATAAGGGCATTTCAAGCAGAGCTAGCGTACCCTTTAACCCTAGAAGGCCAGCGTGGCCTATTACAATAAAAGTACATGTTTTTCTGGAAATAATGTCTTTTAATGTACACAATTTAATTTTTAAAGTTAATTTTTAGCATTGTTTATTAACAATAAATCGTTTAATTTCACCTATAAATGTAATTTTCATTATGGGGTTACGTAGGCTCAAAACTAGTCGCTATGTGTGCGGTCCTACACTGGCCTTCTAGGGTTAAACAAACCCCACAAATCAATAACCGTGTAGAGAACATGGTGACTTCTCCACCGATGTCCTCTACTTCCTTCCTCTTTCAGCATCAGAGATAAGTCGACTACAGAATCTTGATTCTCCATTTTAAATTTTTTCTCAACACCAAACTCATCAACAAATTCGTCAACAAACTCGTCAACAATTTTAAGTTAAATAATTTAAAGTTGAACATCGTGCTAGAAACTAGCCCAAAGCTCAGACCAATTAATGCATTGCTTTCTCTTATATTATTAATATTACCAGCATCATCGGTAATTGAACCCTTGACCTGTCAGTGTCTTCACTTCGCTTATAGGGGAAACGGCATTACCTACGGGGACTACGGACGCTGGCTCCTTGTAATGTATCTCGTCCACTTCAACTTTTCTGTTTTTATTGTAAACAAAACACGATAATGTTTATTTTAATACAATTAACTAATTTAGCAAACATAATGTTAGTTCACACTTACGAAATATTGATGATGAAGGTTTGGCGAAACGACGTCTTCGGATACCAAAGTGAAATGATGACAGTCGGTTTTCTAATTTTAAGTTAAGATGCCCACCGAATGAAACATGTTATATATATATATATATATATTATATATAATATATATATATATTATATATATATATATATACAGGGTGTCCAAAAAGTCTCCATACATAGGGAAAATTAGCACTTTTTAGCAAAATGTAACTTTATTTACAAAAAATTCTCTACATGATTGCCATTTCTTTGTAAACACACACGGATGCGTCTCTCCCACTCATGGTGAACTCGTGTTAACACATTTGGTGTTATGGACGTAATTGCAATTCGAATGCGTTCCTTTAGGCGATCCATGTTCTGTATCTTTTCCTGGTACACCATGGCCCCGTGGAGTGGCCTCCGAGGTTCCCAGATCTCAGTCCACTTGATTTTTACCTGTGGGGGCACTTGAAGGCCATGGTGTACCAGGAAAAGATACAGAACATGGATCACCTAAAGGAACGCATTCGAAGTGCAATTACGTCCATAACACCAAATGTGTTAACACGAGTTCACCATGAGTGGGAGAGACGCATCCGTGTGTGTTTACAAAGAAATGGCAATCATGTAGAGAATGTTTTGTAAATAAAGTTACATTTTGCTAAAAAGTGCTAATTTTCGGTATGTATGGAGACTTTTAGGACACCCTGTATATATATATATATATTAAAGTCAAAGTGTGCAACCAGCCATTTCGCGTAATGGCTGAAACTTTTAGTCATTTCGCGAAATGGCTGTTTCACTTGGTCATTTCGCGAAATGACTAAAATCTTCAGCCATTACGTGAAATGGCTGAAATTCCACCTTGGTCATTTCGTACAAGATCATTTGCCCGGTTAGGTCAACTGTATGCCCTTGACAATTGGTTAGGTTAAGTTGTGTTATTTTCGTTAGTTTTAAAGAAAATAATCGACTTAACCTAACCAATTGTCATGGGCATACAATTGACCTAACCGGGCATACAGTTGCCCTAACCGGAGAAATTATCTTGTAAGTTGTGTTATTTTCGTTAGTTTTAACGAAAATAACACGACTTAACCTAACTAATTGTCAAAGGCATACAGCTGACCTAACCGGGCCTTCAATGGCGGACATCGGAATAACAGTGAAGGCCCGGTTAGTATTTGAAAACCTCTATATTGAAAATTCAAATTCAAATGTGTTCAAATGTGTATTTGAAGAGCGTTTCTCACTTATTTGAACGGACCTGTGGATGTATGTATGTTTTAGCAGATTTAGTTAGTTAAATAAAGGTTTCCAATTTTATTGTGATGTTTGTTATTTCTATGAATTCATGACAAAAGTCATTTTAGCCATTTCACGAAATGACCAAGGTGGAATTTCAGCCATTTCGCGTAATGGCTGAAGATTTTAGTAATTTCGCGAAATGACCAAGTGAAACAGCCATTTCGCGAAATGACTAAAAGTTTCAGTTATTACGCGAAATGGCTGGTTACACACTTTGACTGTAACATATATATGATGCAAACCCACAAGGAAAAAGAAAAATGATTCCAAGGCCTTTCGGGTATTCAGAAGTACACCTTGTCATTCCCTGACGAGGTGTACTTCTGAATACACGAAAGGCCTTGGAATCATTTTTCTTTTTCCTTGTGAGTTTGCATCACTCATTCGTGCCACGTGTTTAATTGTGAAATTCATCCCATATTACTTACTTTTGTTTACTTTTGTTGAGTTTGAACGACGGTTCAGGATCGACCTGCGGTCGACCCCTCTGCAGCATCCCGCCTCATTTGCGGGACTTGGTGAAGGAGGGAATTGCTCTCTGATCGCCTCCTGCCCTCCTAGCCAGCCACGCATGGCTGGTCAGGGACTTTGCACAAGAATCTGTCCAGCTGGTTCTTGAAGTTATTCAGGTTGGTGTGCTGGAGATTCCTCACTTCTTTTGGAAGGACATTGAAAAGCTTTGGGCCCCGTATTCTGAGGGTATTTTCCATCCTCGTTTTCATGGCTCCTTGTCCCACCGCAGCTGGGACCGTACAAAATCTGCCTCTTCTCTCATTCCAGTTTGTTTCTATTTCATTTCTGAGGTTAGGGACAGAGCCCTCAAGTATGTTCCATATGTATATTATTGTGTACTGCTCTCGCCTTCTTTCAAGAGAGTAGAGTTCCAGGGATTGTAGTCGAGACCAGTAGTCTTCACCTTCCGTTTCCTCTATCTTAGACGTAAAAGTCCTTTGTATAGCTTCAATGCTCGCAATGTCTCTTTTTCTGTGTGGGCTTGTGAGTACTGAGCAATACTCAATTATTGGTAGGACTAGACTCTTCCATAATTTGAGCATGATGTTTGCTTTTCTGCTGCGGAAGCTCCTCCAGATGATTCCCATTATTTTTCTAGCCGTTGTGATTTTGATTTTATAGTGCTCTCTGAATTCTGCATCCGACGACATTATTACTCCAAGATCCCTGACTTGTGGATTTGGTGTTATCTGTTTGGCTTGCGGAGTTTTGTACCCTTTTTTCTGTAGCTCTTTGTTATTACCATATCTTAGAAGTTGGAATTTTTCTTCGTTGAACTTCATATTGTTGTCTTCTGCCCACTGGAATAATGTTTCAATGTCGTTTTGTAGTTTTCTTACGTCATCTTCGTTCAATATTTCCTTACATATCTTCGTGTCATCTGCGAAGCATGATACAATACTGTCCTTAATATCTGTATCAATATCTGCAATCATTATTATGAACAGCAAGGGAGCTAATACTGTCCCTTGTGGGACAGAGCTCACGACTTCCGAGACTTCCGATTTAACTCCATTTACCACCACTCTTTGCGTTCTTTGCGTCAAGAAATTAAATATCCACCTTCCTAGCTTTCCAGTAATTCCTGTATCCTTAAGTTTGTGTGCTATGATTCCATGGTCACATTTATCGAAGGCTTTAGCAAAATCAGTATATATTACATCAATGTTTTGTCCTCGACACAATGTTCCTAATATTTTCTCCTGGTGGTCTAGTAGCTGTGACAGGCATGATCTACCCGCCCTGAAGCCATGTTGATTTGGGTTGTACAAGTCTTTTTCTTGTAGGTAGTAGGTAATTTTGGCTCTAATTATGCGTTCAAAACACTTTATAAGGTGTGAGGTGAGAGCCACTGGCCGATAATTTTTGGGCATTGCTCTGTTACCACCTTTAAATAGGGGGGCAATATTCGCGTTCTTTAAGGGGATTGGAATTTGTCCTGTGTCGAGTGATTTCCTCCATAGTAAGTATAGCGGTTTTGCAATACTCTCTTTGCATTTCTTCAGAAATGTGGCACTCCATGTGTCTGGCCCTGGCGCTGAATTGTCTCGCATCTGTGATAAGGCCGTAATTACATCTCCTTCCGTGAACTCGAAGTCCATTAATAGGTTTGTGCCGGGATTTGTTCTTGGTTGATCCGTTTCAATGTCGAAAAACTCGTCTGGGTTTTCCACTTCCATCTCGGACTTAGGGGTGCTAAACACAGATTTAAATTGTTCCCTAAGCAGTTCACTTATTTCTTTCGGGTCATTTGTGTATTCAGCCTCCCCGTTATCAACGGTCCAATACTCTCTTTACACTGCATTTTCCTTTTCGCAAAAGTGTAGAAGTATATATATATATATATATATATATAAACCTTGGTTAACCTTGGTTTGGTTTCCGCCCGAATTGTTCATTCTGACGAAAGCTAAGCTTGTTGCTCCTACAGCTTAACGTGGAATCCGAACCATACATGACCTATCACGAGTGGTCAGAAATTACAAATTCTTCACCCGGACTCGATCTCACCACCTCCGGATCACCAGCCGAGAACCTTAACTACTAGGCTACCCAGGGTACCCATTTATCTACCAACCAATTTTTATCGTGGGGAAGGATGAACAGCTGGGTCAGATGCGCGCCGCCTGCCATCACCAGAAATCGAATCCGCGGCCGATGGATTCGTAGTCAGCGATGCTAACCACTGCACTTATATATATATATATACGAGGGCCACTCAATATATTTTGCCCCACCTTTTTTTTTCTTTCCAAGTTTCCTTGTAAGTTCCAGAAATTTTGCACACAAGTAGTTACATACCTTTTTTACAATTTTTTATTTTTTCACGGCTTTCCTCTACCTCGAAACAAGGGCCTTTATTCTTTGCTCGTAAGAGTCCGCTGGATTCCGCTGGAGCCACCTCTTAACCTCCTCAACAATCTTATCGTCACTCTGAAACTTTCTTCCACGAATAGCATCCTTCATTGGCCCAAACAAATGGAAGTCTGAAGGTGCCAGATACGGGCTGTATGGAGGGTGGGTTAACATAGTCAAGCGCATTTTTGTGATGGCCTCTCTTGTTTGCAAACTGTTGTGTGGTGTTGCGTTATCGTGCAAAAGAAGGACGTCTTCCAATTTTCTCTCAGGTCGAACTCGCTTTATACGTCTCTGTAGTCTCTGTAGGGTAGCAACATATGCCTCTGAGTTGATTCTTTGTCCTTTCTTCATAATGTCCACCAGAATCACCCCTTTCATGTCCCAGAAGATGGTGGCCATAACCTTTCCTACAGAGGGAGCCATTTTGAACTTTTTCTTGCGTGGGGAGTCTGCGTGATGCCACTCCATGGATTTGTGTTTTCTTTCAGGTTCAAAGTGGTGTACCCAAGTCTCATCCCCAGTCACAATTCGTGAAAGGAAGTCATCCCCTTCTGTCTCGTATCGGACCAACGACTCAGAAGCAATTTCTTTTCTTTGGGCTTTGTGATCTTCAGTCAGTTCGCGAGGAACAAACCATGAACACACTTTTGAGTATCCCATGTTGCTGAATTATACACTGGTATGCATATGAAATTTTTTCGTCTGCTGTGAGGGTTTTTTTAACTCCTATTATATAATTCGACCATGCTGAATTCGAAAATGACATTGGTTTTCCTCAATCAGGTCAGGTTTTTTCTCTATTGGCCATTTATTATAAGTCCAATTTTATCCCCAAATTTATTGATTTTTTTTAGCTTAAACACTGTAGATACGAGTAATATTATAAGAACACTCGTGAAAAATGAAAACATTGTGTGAATAAATACTTTATTCATACAATGAATATGGAAAAAGTTTATTGAGGAAGGAAGGAAGTTTTTTTGGCTTTCCGTCTGTGTTTTTCTTCGGGCACGTCTCGCTTCAAACACCAGCAATAGTCCGCCAGCATATTGATATCCCAGTTTCCCTGGTACCTCTCTTCCATTATTTTGATATCTTGGTGAAATCGTTCACCCTGTTCCTCACTATAATCCCCGCAATTTTCAGGAAAATAGTCCAAGTGGGACCACAAAAGTGCATTTTTATGGACATGCGCGACCCATGAGCTTTGAAAGCTTCCATCAAGTTTTCGACAACGGACTTGTATTCTGGACTTCTACGCTTGCCAAGAAAATCAGTGACAACTGATTTGAATGCCTGCCAGGCATTCTTCTCAGTTGGAGTCATTGCGTTTTCGAACTGAGTATCCTTGATCAAAGTTCGAATTTGAGGACCATCAAAAACCCCAGCATTTAGTTTAGCATCAGATATATGAGGAAATTTACTCTCGAGATATCGGAATGCTGAACCCTCCTTATTCATTGATTTGATGAAATTTTTCATCAAGCCCAGCTTAATATGAAGTGGTGGGAGCAAAATTTTTGTTGGTGGTACAAGGGGCACTGAAACGACATTATGCGACCCAGGTTCAAAATTCTCTCTGGATGCCCATTCACGCTGTGCATAGTGCTTCTCATCCGCTCGGCTATCCCATTTGCAGAGGAAACATGGGTATTTCGTGTATCCCCCTTGCATTCCCAATACAAATGCCACAATCTGAAAAGAAATGAAAATATTTAAAGAATTTAGAGAATTTGTTCTATCAGATAAAAAAATCTATGCATTGGACTGTATCACTTCTGTGGGGAAGTTAAGTGTTCTTATACGCTCTCAAATAACCTTTGGAAAAACAACATAGTCAATAGCAATAGTTTACTTATGATATTAGTATTACCTTCAAATCTCCACAGATCCTCCAGTTATGTTGGTCGTATACGAGAGCATCCAGTAAAATTTTCATGTTATCGTAGCTCTCAGTAAGTTGTACGGAATGTGCTACAGGGACTGATGCAACCCTATTCCCAATGTTGAGAAGTACTGCTTTCAAACTTCTTTTAGACGAGTCTATAAATAGCCTCCATTCTGATGCGTTATATGGCAGGCCCAAGGATTCGATTAGCCCCTCAACATTGCAGCAGTACACTAAGGAAGAGGTATTTTCGTGCACTGCAAAAAACTTGCGGAATTCTTCCTCTCGTTTCCTATACCAGGAGAATGTTGTTCCCGGAGCCAGCAAGTTGTCCTCTCGAAGTCGTGAGCCCAAGATCTCGGCAGCTAATTTGGAAAGTCCTAAATCCCTGGTAAGATCATTAAGTTTGGCCTGGTTGAGAGGCCTCGGCTCATTTGAAGCGGTATTTTGAGGTGTATATACGACTGGGACTGGTCATTGGCATTGGTCATTGATTCATCATCAGAATCATCGAAGTCCAGGGTTTGAGGTGGGTCGGGTATTGGAATTCCAGGACCATGGGGTACAGGTCTCATAGCAGAAGGAATGTCAGGGTATACAACAATGTGTTTATTCTTCTTGTTAACTCTTGAAAATAGAAACACAGAAACATGGATATAAAACTTGCATATGAAATAGAAGAAGCATTCAGACAGTGGCGGCTCGTGAGGGAAGGCTGCGGTCTGTAAGATATGAAATAGGTCGATGGAGTCTGTATATGTTCTTTCTTTTTCATTCATATTGTCCCTTCGGGTACAATATGAATGAAAAAGAAAGAAAATATACAATCATTGTATATGTAAATGTAACTTGTATAACAATATGTATGTGTAAATGTATTTTCTATAACAATATGTATATGTAAATGTATGATTACCATTATGGTGAATATTATGCTATATATATGGTGAATATTACATTATGGTGAATATTATGTCAAGTTTCATACGAGGATTTCAAAATATTTAAGAAAAATAAATTTATAAGCCCACCTTGGAGGTTTGTCATGCAGAAATAGCAATCTGTCACGTGATCCTTTCCTTCTCTCCAAATCATGGGAATTCCAAAAGGCAAAGATTTCGCTCTGCCTTTGCTCCATCTTCTCAAATTTTCAATGCACGTCTTGCAGCACATATGAGGGGCGAAATTTTTGTCCTGGTCCCCTAGCTTAATTCCAAAGTATGCTCTATACATTGTCTTCACAAATTTAGTGATTTGGGACTGGTTATTTGGCATGGTAACCGTCCCACATATGTAGCAGAATCTATTGGGATCATTTTTACACGCTCTATTCATTATGAAATATTTTATCTATATGCCTGAAAAGTAAAAAAAGATATTATACAAGTGAAACAAGTGATGATAGATGTTACTGTTCCAATTCCGCTTTGACAAAATCACGAAAAAATTCTATTTTACTTATGAGGTCATAGCCGGATAACCTGAGCTGATTGAGAAAAACGGATTGCAGATTCGAAATCAGCAGGAAAAACTCTATAAGAATCACTTACAAAATCCTTGACAGCAAAATTGATGCATACCAGTGTTATCGTATTCACACTTGCTTCACTAATTCCTAGCTCCAGTGATAGCACCTTGTATGTGACGCGCCGATTTGATCGAATGATGCTGTTAGCACGTTGCAGTGTGAGATGTGACAGCCGATGCCGGGCGACCGCTGCGTGGCTCATCATCAAGGCTGGCTCTCTCTTTCTCCGATGATCTCACACGTTTAGACCAGCGTCCAATTGTGCTTCACTTAACAACAGCATCTCCGTAAACGTTTTGTAGACTTTTGTGAATATTTCCAACTGCTTCGTTCTCTGCGGTTAAGAACTCGATAACAGCTCTCTGTTTACGACGCTTGGTCAGTGGTCAGACGCCATTTTCGAAACTGCGTTAACCATCGGTTTTATACAAGGGCGTTTAAAAGCGGTTTTATACGAGGAGGGGAGGTTCAAAGTGGAAAAATCCGGTTATGCGAAGCGCAGAAAGTTCAAACTTAAGGCCCAAAAGACATTTCGGCCCCATGGCCTATTATTTAGCTAAGAAAAAAGGGTGGGGCAAAATATATTGAGTGCCCCTAGTATATATATATATATATATATATATATATAAAGGACGTGACCTCTTAAGCACTCTTATAATATATTACTGTTCATTTCCTGCAAGAATTAACGGGAAATACTGTAATAATTTTTGCGATTTGTTTTCAGCCGAAATATATCCTTTGAATGGTCAGAATTTTTGAACAAATTTTTTTTACGGTATAACCGAAAAATCTGTGGCGCCATCTATTGCAAAATTTATAAAGTATTTTTTAAGGGGTATTTTGCTCCCTCACCCCACCCGCTTTTCAATGCATGTGTCGCAACTCCCCCTGCGTTGTGCGGAAAACGTTAATTCTTTTAGTTTATTTATACCATTTCGTTACTAAAGTTATAACTTTTTTCTATGTATACATTGATACATTAATAATGATATATATATATATATATATATATATATACATGATGAAAATACGTCTCTTCCAAACGGAAGTCTGATGCCTATAATTTAAGTTTCAATTGTTTTCAGTTACATGTAATAAAGAGCAAAATTTTTATAAAAAATGGTTCATGCTTGCTTTCAAGCACTATATTCTATTCTATTAACTTGGAAAAAAAAAAGGTACTTTACTATTTCCAAATTCTGCGCTGAAGCTAGGCTTCCAAAGACTATAAATTTTGCCCTTGAATTCGTAATGAAATCATGCATACTCAGTGTAAAGGAATTCTTATCACTATGGACGTGCGAGCAAAGCTATGGCCTAGAAGAATAAGTATATATAAATATATTTATAAGCTATGTCTGGCGCTTAGTTTCTTATAGATACTCTTTCAATATTTACGCGATACAGTGTACATACATATGTGAGAATTATTATTTAAAATATTTTATTTAAAGTTATTTTTTAGGACGTAATAGCTTCTGTCTGTCTTCTGTCTATCTTCTGTCTATTCTCTATCGTCATATTCTGTCTCGACGACAAAGCGGAGGAATCCTCTTTACTTGATACCAAAGGAATAGAAGTGATAATCGTAATGCAAAATGGTGAATAGGAATTAAGTATTCCTGCTCGCTTCCGCATGCAAAGTGATTCGAAGCGCCCTTTTGATGTAGATTTGAAAAAGAAGGTATTTACGGTTGTAAATAAAAGTGTGCTATTACACCGAGAAATACGTTGAGTTTTTGCAACCATACTACTAACTGAGCATTTGAAAGAATCAATTCTCTTTCAGACTTTCTTTGCTTTGATCAAAAATACCATTCGCAGCTATTGAGAAATAATTTTAAATATCCAACTCGACACTTTATATATATATATATATATATATTATTATATATATAATATATTACACACACATTAAATATGGATCGCTAAAATTATTCAAACTTCACTGAAAAATTCATTGACAGAAACGTTTGTAGGACTAAAAATAAAATTTGACTGTTTAAATTCTTAACTATCACATTTTTATGCTTGAACGATGAGTCACCAGCGAAGAAAGAAATATCTGAGTCAGTTTCCTAGTTGTTCCATAACTACTCTGACAAAACTCATCCCAAATGCTGTAAGGTTAATAAGTACAATATTGGAAAAAAGTTCGCCACAGAAAATACCAACTGGCTGATATTCTGCTTTTCCTTGGATATTTTGTTTCTAGTGACAATACTAAAATTTTAAAAAAACCAAACCTAGTCTTAACTAATTAGTAATTTCTTATGTTTTTTAGAAATTACGTGTTATTACGCGAACTTTTTTCCAAAACTGCACAAGATGACCGCATACATCTTTTTATTACAAATGGAATGGGATACCATATAACACCTTACGAAATATCAGGTATGTGTCCGAACATACATAGTCACCCTGTACGCATCCGGTGTTAATATAATCGTACCATGGTACATTTACTCTCTAGAATTCAGGAAGATATTACGTCATCATGTGAATATTCTCAATTAGAAAAAACTGAATTGGCGGGATCGAACCGCGATAAGTGAAAGATTTATTAAATGCACAAGCTTTCGGTCTATTCTAAAGTGTATATCAGGGTTTTATAGGATCTTTATCAGGCCTTTATCGCGCCTGAAGAAGATGTTAGGTCAAAAGTCTTGAGCTTGTGATTTATCTCTATTACTTATAGGGTTTATTTCCCCATACCAAATTATTTCTTTCTGGGAAAAGTTTTGTTCAGGGGTTCGTCCACATGACATCAGCAAAGTTAGAATTTTAATTATATGATATTTTCAAATGGCTTTTCTTTTATTCCATGTATCTTATACTTATTTTGAGCCCAGTTATTAACGTTTCGATTGTATAGTCACTTCCTCATCAATCTCACCAATTTTCAAGGTTATTAATTCAAAAAATTTTCATATTATTTTTTTTCAAAAACAATTGGAAAACCAAATTTTTTAATAAGAATATAAGTTACAGCCATTAACATACTGTATATATATATATATATATATATATATATATATATATATATATATATACAAGTGGACGGAAGACAACAATATGAAGTTTAACACTGAGAAATTTCAGCTGTTAAGGTACGGAAAAAGAGAAAAAGAGAAGACCTAAAATCCATGGAATATTATGCCCCAAATGGACAAGAAATTCAGAGAAATTCTAGAGCAAAGGATTTTAGGGGTTGTAACGACTGATGATGCGAAATTTGAAACACAAAATAAGCTAGCAGTAAACAGAGCAAAGAGAATAACTGGGCAGATACTGAGAACCTTTAAACGAAGGGATAGGAATATAATGATTCTTCTACTGAAAACACTGATCATACCCAAATTGGAATACTGCTCGGTCCTAACATGCCCATGCCCATATAAAAAAGAAGACATTAGACAACTAGAAGGGATTCAGAGAAGCTTCACAGCCAAGATCAAGGGGTGCAAAGAACTAACTTACTGGGAAAGGTTACGCGAATTAAACCTATATTCACTGGAAAGGAGGAGAGAGAGATACACCATTATTTACATTTGGAAAATAATAGAGAAACTAGTCTCTAATCTTACTCTGAATCACGTAACTCCCCAAACAACAGTGGAAAGTAGAAAAGGAAGACTGTGTCGTGTTCCCAAATTAAAGGCTAGACAGGGAACATCCTTAACCCTGAAAGAAAATAGTTTTGTTGTGAGAGGACCAAAACTGTTTAATCAGCTGCCCAAAGACCTAAGGAACACGAATGGTGTTGCGGGGGATATCTTCAAAAAAAGATTAGACGCGTGGCTCAGAACAATCCCCGATGATCCGGGAGTACCTGGCTATGTGAGGTGGAGAGTACAAGAAACCAACTCACTACTTCACCAGGCCAACTCGAGAGGAGGTACGACAAGCTTGAACTTCGTGAAATGAGGAATCATCGTACGAAACCTTTGAAAGGTTGAAAGGAAAGGTATATCGCATTCCAAAAGTCCTGCCCCGTATTGTACATGATATCAGCCTTTAGGACAGGACTTCTTGTAAGCTCTGCATATACAGTATGTGCGCGCGCGCGCGTGTGTGTGTGTGAACATTTTTTACGTAATTAATTATAATTTTGGGGATAAAATTTAAATTTAAATTAAAATTGATCTAATTATGAAAATATAATTGAGGAATAAATTTTGGTAAAAAAGAAAATTATTAATTCATTATTAAAAAAAATATATAATAAAAAATATTGAATTAAATTATAATAAATAAATGACACAGAAGAAATTAAAGGCAAAATTAATGAGACAAACTGGAAAATAAATTATAAGTGGTAATTATTATTATTATTATTATTATTATTATTATTATTATCATTATTATTATTTTTAAAATTACCGTGGCGTATATATATTATATATATATATATACAGGGTGGGAGAAAAGTTTTTCAGGACTTTATACATAAAACTATTTAGGTAACGATATTATACAGATAAATGTTGAAATTATGAAACAAATCAAACAAAAAGTCTAAGAATTTTATGCATACAAGTATTTTGTTCAATTATAATTTAATCTTCAAAGAGTTCTCCATCCGCTATGACACATTTGTGGATTCTCTCTGTGAAACTCTTCATTGTTCTTTTGAACATATCGAGTAGGATCTTTTTCAGTTGTTCATCTATTCTGCGGCCAAGGGCATCGACATTTGGATAAATGAAACCACGATTGTAGAGTTTGTCACGCAAATAAGACCAAAGCCAGGAATCACATGGGGTTAAATTAGGTGATCTGACTGGCCACTCGATGGGACCTCGCCGCCCAAGCCATCTTCCTTCAACGTTCGTATCCAGAATCTTACGGGCAGCTGCAGAGTAATGTGGCGGCGCTCTATCATGTTGATAAAGCCAATTCCTGCCAACGCAATTAGTAAACTATGGCAAAACTTTGTCTCTCAATACCTGACAATAGAGTTTTCCATCCATCGTATCTCTCGATATGTCAAAGGAAACGAGTCCTGAATAACCAATGCACACCCAAACTGTTAGTGAACCATTTTAACGGGTTTACCCAATCGTATTTTTGGATTTTTTGTTTTTACCCAGTAGTGAACGTTGTGTTTGTTTCCTTTACTCGTTAAACTGAAGACACATTCATCTGAAAATTTGATCTTTCGAACGAAATCTGGATCATTGTTGAATTTTTGTCTCTTGTTTCAGCAAACTGCAGCCGTCTATCAGAATCATGGTCGTATATGAGCTGAGAGTAAATGGGTTTGTAATGGTGATGCCCCTGTAATTTCAGTATTTTTGCTACTGAAAATTTTTAGAAATACCCAATTCCTCTGCGACTTTTCTCGTTGAAGTTGTTGGATCGACTTCAAAACTGTCGATGACATTTTCTTTGTTGTTGTCTCCTTTCGCCGTTACTGGCCTTTTGCTTGTTGGACGATCTTTTACCAGGCTCCCTGTTTCAAAAAGTTTGAGCTTCCGGTATCGAAGAGTGGTTGCATTTGGTCGTGGTTTATTATATTTTTCTTGAAATAAACGCAAATTTTCTTTACAGTTATTATAAGAAATAACTCACGATACAAAAGACACTTTTTCTTCATCGCTGTATTCCATCCTTACTGACATGGCCCTGGCTAGGGGCTAGGGCCTAGGCCCTTCCTGTTTTGGCCTGGGGTCATTCTTGAACTTGCATAGCTGCTTTGAAAAGTATCGCATACACTGCAGTGATGTCATTGGAATTTACTTATTATTAACAAATTATTTGTTTGAATAAAATCCTTAAATATTTTTTACCACCCTGTATTATATATATCAACGTAAAGAACGACGCTTGTATAGAAGAACGTTCCGCGCAAGATGAGGAGGGAGAACGAACAAATGAAAAAGTGTAGTGGTTATCATATCTGACCGGCAATCGGAAGATCCCGGGTTCGATTCCCGGGTGGTTACCTCATTTTTTCATTTGTTCGTTCTCCCTCCTCATCTTGCGCGGAACGTTCTTCTATACAAGCGTCGTTCTTTACGTTAATTATACTGTGTGTTGTTTGCAGTTGAAATGTGTGTATATATATATATATATATATATGTAATCGTACATGGCTTGATATTCCATATATATATATATATATATGGAATATCAAGCCATGTACGATTTTACATATTACACATTTACCACCACAAGGATTCGAACCCAACACTTCTGAGCACAAGGCAAAGGCGCTGACTACTGGGTTACGACAAAGCAAACGTAAATACACAAGCTGGAGTATATTTCAACGCGAGAGGAAACGCATAACGCTTTCGTGCCCAGATAAACATTACTAATTTTATATGGAAACCTTATCCAATAGTTACTATTACGTGATACGTATTTTAATAACAAATCTATAATAACATTTATTAATACATAGATTGGTTAATAGACCAATAAGAGACACCGCAATTTACATTAAAACGCAAACAAAAAAACATACATTGAACATTCGTAAAGCAGCAACGCAAAGTTAGTTGATGCAAAGAACTACCATCATGGACGTCAGACCCGAAGGACTTTCGTAAGATTCTTTGTTATGAAATTTTATCTTAACCATTTTTAATTCTGAACTTCTGATCTTTTATTATAATTGGAACAAACTTGAAAATTAATAATATGTTCAGTCCACTTTTCAGTTCGTACTATCGAATAGTCAAATACTGTACTACGCAACATCTAGTCCAGTGAATCATTACGAACACGTATCGTATATATATATATATACATACACATACTTTTTTCAAAACTGTACAAAATGGCTACATACATTTTTTTATTACAAATGGGGTACCATATAGCTCCTTATCAATCTCGTGTGTGAGTGTGTGTGTTCGCGTAGGCAATGGGACATAGGTGAAGTTGAATGTATGATAAATTCACAAATGTAGTGGGGTAATTTTTTGGTGAGGTAACATTTTTGGTACATTGGAACATTAAAAAATGTATATAAAAATATAGAAACATTTTTACTGTTGGAAAAAAAGATATGTTAGCCCTGATTAGGTTACGTCACGTTCGCTTAGATTAATTACGGTTTGGTTAGGTTAAGTCAGGCTAAATTAGAGAGTACCTACTATTTAATGACTTAGCAGAAAACACTTTTCGAGCCCTCCACTGCGTCCGAAACATTTATCACGCCCTTGTCGGTTTCATAATACTAAGGTTAGGTTAGGTTAAATTAGTTTATATATATTATATATGGATTTTTAAAAATCGGTACCTCGATTATGCGAAGATGCTTACGTGTATGTGTGTGTGTATGTGTGTAAAAGAGGGAGCAAAAAAGAGATAGACATACAAGCAGTCTGACAAACACGTGTACAACACCCCAATAAAGTGCCACCCCATCAAACGCTTTATTTTGAGGGTTAACAGTACGTTTAAAGTTAAATTTAAGTGGCAACCAAATCGCCAATGGACATAAACCTAAATTTGGTCCACCTTTCGGCTATTCTTCACTTAAAATTGACTAGACAAATTGAGAAATTTAAATAGCTCCCTAGCTATAAATTACAGGTAAGGGAAAATGGAACAGGTGTGTAGTATTAAGGACTGTCGTTAAGTGTAAATTGCATTAGATCCTGATAATGTATCTTAGCTTCATTCACAGTGGGTAAACTTTATTCACAAAACCGTGGAAAAGCTTTTTGCGAGGAATTTAATCTCTTTGGTACGGAGTGACAACCGGTTCATTTTTATTTATTTTTATTTGGTAAATTCTTGTTGGAGGGGTTCGGTGGGGGGGGGAGATTCTCATGGCATTTAAGAGAATCTCTTAGCTTAGTATAATTTTATTTACTGAAAAGGGAAGACACGGTGCTTAAGGTTACCGACAGTTACAAAATTGTTATAAGCGGTGAAACATACAATTTTCTACTGTATGTGTTAGTTAGGACCTCGTCTGCAAGCAATAAGGGGAAAAGTTTTGACTGAAAAAAAAAACAAGAGATACGTCCCACCAATTGCGGGTTAAGTAGCTCCGAATTGCCGCTAAAGATATTCTACCTCCGTTACATTAACTACAGCCCCACTGCGAGCTTAAAAATGCACACAAAAAAATTGGACAACGGATTTATATTATGGTACGTGGGTATAAAACACTATGCCTATAAGAACCTCCCATGAATAAGTGTTGTTATTACTATATATATAGAACCGAACACTACAACGCACCAAATGGAGTGTGCAATGTCCCTAGAATGAAGACTAGACAAGGAATCTCCTCAACTCTGAAGGAAAATGTCTGTTATCAGAAAGCCGAAGCCAGTAGAAATAAGGAATATTCAAGAAAACTCAAGAAAGCAACTTTCTCCTTCACCAAGCCAACACTAGAGGCAGGGTGACGAATCCGAATTCTTCGCAAAGAAAGGTCTTCGCGCGAAACCACTGCCAGGTAGCAAAATTAAAAGGAATAACCCGTATTTTCGCCTGCAGGTACGCTTAATTAACATTCTTGTGCAGGTAATATAAAGAGGCACTAATTATATATTAATGGTAATCACGATATTATTTCTCCGTCACTTTGAAAATCGCTTTTCTCCTCTTCCTCCTCCACCTCCCCCTCCTCCACCTCCTCCTCCTCCTCCTCCTCCTCATCCTCATCATCATCATCATCATCATCGTCATCATCATTTTCCATCATTCAAAAACATTAGATAGAAGCGGAAAACAGTGTATCCGTAAGTCCAGATTGATGTTTGGTCAATACGGTTCGGCTCTATTCATTCATATATTTATTAATCACATTATACAGGGTGGACCATAAATCCATTTACCCCCCTCACCCTATTCTAGTAGTAAAAGGTTCAGGCAACTTATGGGTCACCTTGTATATTGTTTTAGGAATTACTTCGTGTATTTGTTTGTTTATGATAAAAGGGGGTCTTTATTAATACGTCATTCCCTGGTTAACCCTGCGTATTTTTTTTTTTTATTTTCATGAAGGTTAACGGGCATGTTGCCCCACCTTGGACCTACAGTTCAACTCGGAATCCAAACGACGATTCGCCATAAAATATCGATTACACGACCTCCAGCTTAGCAGCCCAGTATCTTAACCAGTAGGCTGGTTCCATGAAAAAATTATTAAAAAATATATTTATATTATAAAAAAGTAACATTTAACAGTGAAAAAGAGTATATTTATATACTGTAAATACGTACAGTGATATATTTTTATTAAAACTCCCTATGCCTTTCTCTGTTTTAATATAAAATATATGATATATGAAATATATATATATATATATATATATATATTATATATATATATTATATATATATATTTTTATATATATATATATATATATATATATATATATATATATATATATATATTATTATATATTATATATATACACAGTGTATAGCTCGTTTAAACGCTTTTTCTTCTTAGCAAACACACTAATGAAAATAAAAGTTAAAAACATGACTGGTCCGAGGCGAGAAATAGACCCAAAAGAGGCGTTTCCTATTCAGACGAGCAATATATCTAGAGGGGCACTTTTTCCTTCTTCCAATTTAATTAGTCTGGAAACTCCGTTAATTGGCAATACGTATCACTTTATACAATACGAAGGAATTATTGAAGCATCGATAGCCTCCAAGAAAAGGCAAGCCGAACTGATCCTTTGGCTGCCGCTGGCCTGGAAATAGAAGGAAAGAATCGCATTCTAGTGATAGCATTCAAGGTTCCGTTTTAAAGATGGCGATTATATCGACTCATCTTTGTTTATTGTTGAATTTAGCGCCGTAGAGAAATTGTACCAGATGGGTGTACTGGGTGTTGGATATATATATATATATATATATATATATATATGTGTGTGTGTGTGTGCGTGCGCGCGCGCACGCGCTTTATAATGACATTTTGTACCGTGAGGTACGTGTAGTCCACCCTATAGCCGAAGCTTATAATATTCGTTCTGTCCAAAACCTTTATGTAACACACACACACACACACACACACACACATATTCTCTTTGAAAGATAGAAATCATGCACACAGGCTAAAAATCTTGAATCTCCTTAATAATCCTTGAAGTATTCAGTACATTTGAAAATTCATTTTTCGGTTGGGTTCGCTCACAAAAGCGGAATTTCTCGCGTTTCCCGCCAATCACATTCAATTTCGATGCCATGTTGAAGTACCATACATTTAGAGGTCCTTTGAAATAAATCCATATATATATATATATATATATATATATATATATATATATATAGCAGGACATTAGTAGCAATAGGAAAAAACAAGTAGACAATAAAGAAATCAAACTGAAACCACCAAAAACAAAGGCCCCCAAGTAAAAATGGGGCAGAAACTATATGTAAATACTATGTGAAAGGAATTTGTAGATATAAGGGAGGACAATGTATTTACGAACACCCTCCCCTGTGGAACTACTTCTACAATAATGGTCAATGCAAATTCGGTGGAAAGTGCAAATTCTACCATCCGGATATTTGCAGAACCTACGCGACATATGGAATCTGCCAGTACGGGAGAAAATGCTACTACCATCATCTCCCGACAAGTTCAAAGGACAAAAGACAAATTTCAAATCACAACAGGAGGAATGCGAGAAAAAGAAATATGTACACAAACAGCAAACCAAACTCTTTAAACACAAATAGCAAACAAAATTTTTTCAACATCTCGGACACAATATGGCTGCTAAGTCTTATACAGCACATGCGGTTGACACAGCTGGGAACCCTCGAACCGGACCGCTTCTTGGCAAGAAGCTACCAGAAACATTGTCCTGACAAATATTCAAAGAATAAAACCGAACAACTCACTAAACAAAGTTTCGGACCTGAAAGAAACGTTTTATGGACGGAACAAGGGTGGACATGGCATGCCTCACAGAAACACATCTTAAAGACTGCCAAGGAAACTGCGATAACTGCGAACACTGTATCGATAAGAAAGAATTTCATATCGATGGATTCAACTTACTAAGAGCGGATAGAACAACGAGACGTAAAGGTGGCTGTGATATTCACATACATGAGAGGCATATGACAGAGACGGTAATAAGTAAAGTCAACAGCTTCGTGAAAACTCTTGCAGTGAAAATAGAGAAATAAACGTGGTACTGATAGTCATCTATAGACCTCCAAACTCTCCAAATTAAAAATTTTCGGATGCCATTGATGATATCAGAACCACAATAAAGTCCCTAAACTCTCCATCCATGATTTTAATTTCCCATTTATAAAATACAAAAAGGTGGGTACAAATAAGTATATTTATACAGCAAGAGAAGGGGGGCACAAGAGAGGACCAGGAGCAAGCAAAAATGCTGATGGCTCTCACAAACGAGTTTATGCTGACACAGGAGATAACAGAAAATACCAGAAAAAATAACTGGCTAGATCTGGTATTCACGAATAACACGAACTTGATTGCTGATATAAAAATAACCCCAACGATTATTTCAGACCACAGCATGATCGAGTTATCAACAACTATGGCGATAACATTAAAAGACAATACACATACGGAAGGAAAAAGCAAATTTGAGGCTTTTAACTTAAACTCCAAGACCATAAATTGGGAAGAAATCAGATCACATATGGCCCAAATAGAGTGGAGAACAGTCTTAGAGAATAAAACAACTGAGGAAATGCAAACAACCTTGGAAGAAAAGAAGCTGAAAATTTCAGAAAAATACGCTACGAAAGCAATGCCAAAATGAAAGAGGAACTGGCTAGAGAGGCAAACGAGAAGAATATTCGCAAAAGAAAGAGAGTATCGGCAAAGTAATTGCGGAGACAACAATGCCAGGAAAGCAATACAAGAAAAACTGGAGAGTATCGGTAGGGAAATACAAACCCTGATTAAGGTCATACAGAGAGGGAAGAGGAAAAGGCGGTAGAAGCAATAGAGGAAAATCCAAAATACTTCTATAAAATATGCGAAAAGGAAAACAAAAACGCGCTAACATCGGGCCCTTAATGAAAGGAAATAATGAACTAACAGACGATCTAAAAGAAATATCTGAAATATTGAGAGCCCAGTATGACTCGGTCTTCAGTACCCCAAAAAGTGACAAAGAGCTACTTGACAAGATGCATTCTTCGAAGAGAAATTGCAAAGGAGAATGTATAACAGACTTTGATTTTACCCCAGAAGATGTAGCGAGAGCTATAGGACAAATGAAATCACATTCAGCTGCAGGTCCGGACAAATGGAACGCACTACTGATTAAAAACTGTAAAAATGAAATAGCTACACCCTCATACTGGATAAAAAGATCTCTGGACACTGGAGAAATACCGAGCATCTTGAAAAGAGCGAACATTGTCCCTATATATAAAGGAGGGGATAGATCTCAAGCAAAGAACTATAGACCAGCGTCATTGACGTCCCACCTCACCAAAGTATTTGAAAGAATAGTCAGAGAGAAAATCTATGACTTCTTGAAGACACTGGAAAGATTCAACAAAAATCAGCATGGATTCCAATCAGGAAGATCATGCCTATCACAACTTATAGAACATTATAACAATATCCTAGATGCACTTGAAGGCAATGAAAACTATGATGTCATATACACGATTTAGCTAAAGCTTTCGACAAATGCGATCATGGTAAAATAGCACATAAAATGAAATATATGGGAATAACAAGCAAAGTGGGAAGTGGATCTATAACTTCCTCAGAGAACGTCTACAGGTGGTCAAAATTCAAGGTGTATCATCACCAGAATCAGAAGTACACAGCTCAGTACCTCAAGGTACAGTGCTGGCCCCACTCTTGTTCATTATTATCCTAACAGACATAGACAGTGGAGTAAACAGCAACAGTAGTAACATCTTTGCGGACTCTACAAAGATCGGCAGAAAAATCAGCGAAGCAAATGAAGTGGATGCCTTGTAGAGGGACACGAACAAAATATACAAATGGTCAGAAGACAATATGACTTTTAATACCGATAAATTTCATCCCTTGAGATATGGTAGAAATGAGGAACTTAAACAGACTACATATCATGCTCCAGATAGACAGTAAATTCAGAGAAGCACGAAAGCGGTCGACTTGGGGGTAATAATGACTGATGATGCCAAATTTGAAACACAAAATCAGATAGCGATAAACAAAGCAAAACGAGTCGCGGGACAGTACTAAGAACGTTCAAAAGGAGGGACAAGACAGTAATAATTTCCCTCCTGAGAACACTGATCATACCAAAACTTGAATACTGCTCAGTTTTGACGTCCCCATATAAAAGGGAAGAAACTAATAAACAGAAGAAACGCAGAGACATTTCACAGTTAAGACTGATGGCTGCAAAGAACTCAACTACTGGGAAAGACTACGTAAACTAAATCTGTACTCCCTGGAAAGAAGAAGAGAGAGGTGCACGATAATCTACATATGGAAAATGATCGAAAAACTGGTACCAAACTTCAAACTAAACCCAATTACCATCCAAACAATGCTGGGAAATAGGAAAGGCAGAATGTGTAGTGTTCCCAAATTAACCCTTTCATGCCCGATGAAACTTTTTATTATCCATAAAGACTAAAATCACATAAAATTTTATGGTCGCATTTGCGACCATACGGCATGAAAAGGTTAACCTTTAAGGCCGGAATTTTTTGTAGGGTTAATTTATGAATGCGTGTATTTGAAACGTTACCAATTTGTACCGGTCGTCCTGAAAGAGTTAATATATACAAATAATGTTAACAGTACACAAATAAACAAAATACCGGGTGTCTCAAAATAGATGGAACCCATTGACATGATAATAATTTATTACTCAGAAAATAAACTCCAAAAAATATTACATTTCCTGGAAGCTGATATGATAACAATTAAAAACTGAAGATTTGAGGTCTCTAGATCAAAGGATACATTTGTTAGAGCACATGTTCCAAATGACCGCCGTTGCGCTGCAGGCACACTTGAAGCCGACGAGCGAAGTTGTCAATCACCCTGACACCCTGCACAGAGTGCAAGGGCCTCTGAAGCACCTCGTCTGGGGCTTGTGTGCCCCAGAACACATTGTTCTTGCTATTGACATACCCACTGAGCAAGAAGTGTGCTTCGTCGCTGAACCAAACATCATCAAGAAAGTCAGGATCCTCTTCGATCTTGTTCTCGAACCACCGGCACATCACAACACGTTTTGCCATGTCAGCTGGTGTGAGTTTATGCTTGATCTGGATCCTGTATGGGTACAGCTGAAGATCTTTGATCAAGATTCTTTGCACTGACGCACGTGAAAGACCCAGATCTTGGCAACGTCTTCGGATTGACTTTTTCGGACTCCTTCCGACAGAATCTCTCACCGCATTCACATTGTCAGGAGATCTTGCAGTCACCTTCCTGCCAGATCTGGGTGTTTCTGCTTTCTTGTTGAGATTGTTTACTGATCCTGTGGCTTGAAATTGTGTGCCCAACGATAAATTTGGCTTTTCTGGGGATAATTGTTGAAGTTGAACTTCCTGCGAAATTTCGCTTGCACAGTTTTCAATGATTTCGTCTCCAAATAAGTAGTGACGCAAAAAATTTTTTCCTCCTTTGTCCAAGGCATTTTGATTGATAATTATTAGTTGTTATCGTCTCCTCTCTTCAAATCTGAAAAAATAGAACGAGAACATTAATATTGGCAGAATTATTAGCAGTGACATGGGTTGCATGTATATTGAGACACCCTACTACATAAAAATTACGCTCCGTTAACTTGAACAGAAAGAAACTTATTGACTAACTTACGATAGTGAAAAAGGCCGCTGTTTTGATCCTTGATCTGTTGTGATGGCGGGGCGGGAGGGTTACTGCTTCAAGGTGAAGAAGCCTCTATGTACCCTTTAGTATACTGTACATCTTACCACTATTATCACTCATTGCTAATAAAAATATACGCCGTAAATACTTGAAAATGATAGCATAACCGAAGAGCTGAAGCACAACACACAAACGATAACTGACACGAGATTTAACTGAAGGCAGGAGGGTAGGAGTCGCTCTGTGAATGGCTGAGAGGCGCTACTCTGTAATTGGCATAGGCGCCTCTCCACACTGCGCGCGATCGATTGAATTCCACGCGAAGCGAAGCATATACTTATATATTTTATTAAGCGATCAGTTGAAACCATTCGCGTAGCCAAGGGGAGGGGATCTGGGAGAACAACTGCTCATCCAAAATTCTATTTCCACTCCACCCACCCCCGAAACAAATGCCGATGTCATACTAAAATTGAAACAATTGTAAGATTGTAATAACAAATGTTTTAAAAAAATATTCTAAGAATAAAATGCTTTTAAAACTAGATGTACATAATAAATTATAATATACAGAACTGTAAGTTGGTTACAATTACAATATTCATACTACAAGGTCAGTATTGGCCTCCTCTCTCTCCCTCACAAAGATATTTTTCTTGCCTCTCCAAATTTAGAAGTCTAGCTGCGCGCCCTGCTGAAACGTGATCCAAAAATGCGCGATCGACAGCTAATTGACTTTATATGTATGGGAAAAATGTTCGCCTAAACCATAACCTTCAACCCCCCTCCCCGTCTCAGCAAAACAAAAAAATACTGATTAGTAATGAATGGTTTTTGTTTTTGGAATTTTATTACTGTCACAAAAAAAAAAATGATGTTACGAATTAGTAATTTTTTTATACTTTTTAGGAATCTATGTTTCTAGGCGAACTATTTTCCGAAACTACATCTTTTTCTTGTAAATATCCCTATTATCGTCCAAAGATCAGGCGTTGTTATGACACAACATTAATAACAGTAAATGAACACTAAAGATTACTGTATATTCAACGTACTTTGATATGTACTACTGTCCAAAACAGTTTCTCTGCACTCGCCACTGTGTGGAGAAACTTTTGGACAATGTACTTTGATATGTACTATTGTCCAAAACAGTTTCTCTACACTCGCCACTAAATGTGTCGAGAAACTGTTTTGGACAATAGTACTTTGATAAGTACTATTGTCCAAAACAGTTTCTCTACACATTTAATGGTGAGTATAACAGTCAACAGATGGTATTAAGTCCTAAAACTACAATGTACGCAAAACTTTCTTCATACTTAACATACGCAAATACTTAATATTCCATAACAACAGTAACTTGGGCTTGAACACGTTAATAGAACACATAATTCTCGCATAAGAAATTATATATTCAGCGGCGAACGTGAAATATACCTTTTGGAATAGAAAATCAATTTTAATAGAGGGGAAATCGTTTTCTAAATTTAGGTGTGAGGGGAAACTTTAATTTAA
Organism: Bathynomus jamesi; assembly: GCA_023014485.1. Taxonomy (NCBI): domain Eukaryota; kingdom Metazoa; phylum Arthropoda; class Malacostraca; order Isopoda; family Cirolanidae; genus Bathynomus; species Bathynomus jamesi. The sequence goes on along the minus strand of JAJOZX010004588.1, from coordinate 183,533 downwards.
GAGAGATTCTTAGAAAATGTTCTCGAAAAATCTATCTATCTTTTTATTCTTTCTTAAATCAGGGTTAATTATTAAACATAATTTACATTTAATAGGGTTCGAACGCAAAGAAAGTTAAGTTGGGATAATTACATTTATTGTGTTTATTTTAGAGTTATTAAGTTTGTTTATGCAGGAAGGCGGGGCCAAGGGCGAATGCCCGCCAAAACGCCCCCCCCCACCATAGAAAAAGAAGAGAGCCAAAATCAAGGTCCAGAGTTTTCGAGATGCCTGGACACTTTGCGTTTGAAAGATTGAAGGTTAGACAGGGTAAAGATGGATTGAGGAAGGTTGTTCCAGTGTTGACCGGTTGAGTAGATGAAAGTAGTAAGAAGTATAGTTAAAGTTAGTAGATAAGTACGACTTAACCACAAGTGCTCGACTTATTAAAGTCGACAAATTATTGTGGGTTAGGTTAAGTTAGGTTAGGTTAGTATAAGTTGTTAGGCTAGGATAGGTTAGGTTAGGTTAAGTTAGGTTAAGTTATATTTTTTACAGTATCGATGTTATTTCTTGTTGACCAAATGGGTATAGGTCTATTGTTCCTATACCCATCTCGTCGACTGAACATTCTATCAACACTCTAATAACCTAACTTAACCTAGCTTAACCCTAAACATAAATTAACTTTACGTAACCTAACCTAATCTAACTCAAAAATAACTTGTCAATTAAATGTCACGGTACAGATGGAAGTGTACGCGAAAATGATAACTTCAGTAATGGCAAGAGTACTGTTTCCACGCCCACAAATTACTGTATTATTATTATTATTATTATTATTATTATTATTATTATTATTATAATTATTATTATTATTAGTAGTATTATCATTATTATAGAAGATAAATATAATATAACAAAAATTTTCTCCTCAGATTGCTTTTGCCTGATGAAATTCAGGTCTAATATACCTCTAGTATATACCTCTGAGTGAACATCTTTTCAAATTACACGTGATTTAAGTTTATGGGAAAAAAACAACTCAATATTTGTATTTAAAGAAGAGGTGCTGAAGGCAGAACCAGCCAGAAAAGAACAAGTATTGATTAAATACGAAGTGTTTTTCATCATTTTCATCATTTAACGTTTTATTTGGAGAAACAAACTGGGCATACTGTTCGAAATAATAATAATAATAATAATAATAATACCCAAAAAGAGTTACCCCCTTTTAAATCTAGTATAAGCTAGCAAAGGAATTAAGCCTTAAGCGAGAGATTTACGGAAACGCGATAGTTTTGATGAAACAAATACAATATCGAAGAAAAGATAAATGGTACGTGAACTGAATTTAAGGCTAAGACAGGATGTGAGAAAATATTCGTTATTTTCTACACGTTTATGGTAAAGGTGTGAGTTTTTAAGATGTATTTCTATTATATATATATATATATATATGTATAATGTCAGTGTACGAAAAGATGCTTATATATATATATATATTTTATATATATATATATATATATATATATATATATATATATATATATATATATATATATATATATATATACTATTCGAAGCTAATTTTAAATAAATATTTAGCTCGTCGCTTGAATAAGTGATACGAATTCAGTTAATAAACAAGAACATGTTAATTAGAATGAAACAGCTGGTCAATGCGGTGTAAATTTCTATTATAAATTTTACTTAGAGACGCGTCTCTCCCGAAGTCGGAATCGGTAGTCACTGCATTTTTATGCAGGAAACAGCAAATGTCTACAAATTCAGACAGATATAGACCAGATTTCAGACAGCGCTTACGTATATATAATTAAATATTCCGCAGAAAGAGTTTCAGAGCAACCTCAGTTATTTGTCCACTAAAAGAGAGAACGTGCGCATACGTTCAGAGGAGTGTTTTCAGAGTGTAATTTATGTGTGTGTGTGTGTGTGTGTGTGTGTGTGTGTGTGTGTGTATACAGGGTGTCCCATAAGTTCGGTCTTATAAGAAAATATATTTTAAATTAAATTTGCAAAAGTAATACATTAGAACGAATACACATGTTCAAATTGCTGTCTTTGTTTTGGGACCTTTTTTTTTTTTTGTTGTCGGTAGAATAACACACAATGGCTAATATGGTAGTGAGTTACCGTGATGAGGAAAAGACCTCCGGAGGCCTTTTCCTTACGATTTGAACATTCGTTTTAGTTCTAATTTATTACTTTTGTAAATTTAATTTAAAATAAATTTTCCTATAAGACCGAACTTATGGGACACCCTGTATATATATATATATAATCCAAAATTAACATAAACTGTTAAAAATAATGCTATTTTGTTAACTAGGTTTATTTAGGTTTTCTGTTGTCAGACGATTTTGTTTTTTTAAAGTTTAACATGATAAAAACCTCAGATGTTTTAATTAAATTAAACATAAAAAAGTGTTGGAAAAAATATTTGCTGTTTTTTTTTAGCAATATAACCTTTTCTGGTTTTAGAAAACATGCCTTTAGGACAGGTAGAGAACGGGTCTTTTTATTATTTACAAATAAAGTCTAATTTCGCATGTTTTAACGATAAAATGGACTGTAATCATTAAAGTACGTAAGCTTTTTCACCAACCATGCAATATTCTGCTTCGTACCTGTAGAAGGTTGTGGAGTTGGTGGAAAGTTGGTGAACTTCGTTATTTCAATAAACTCACCCTATTTAATCTTGGTTTATCTCCTACTGATTAATGCTTCTCATTATTAAGAAACTTATTTAACTCCGTCCGAGATGTGTGTGTGTGTGTGTGTGTGTGTGTGTGTGTGTGTGTGTGTGTGTGTTCGTCACTCCGTGAGTTCGTACGTCTGCAAAATAGCTCTTAAATGGTCCAACCATTTGAGAGTTTTGCGAACGAAGATTTGCATCTTCAGACGCTTTCTAGCATACTCCGTTTTAACAAGTTTAACCCATTTTAAAACAAATTTTTGCGAAGTGAAATTCTTCTTGAAAGAAATAAGTTTAAGAATTTGTCTTAATTACTGGCATCATCTTCACCAAAGTCCGTACTGCAATATTATTCAGAATTACTTCATACTGAAGCTTATCTCCTTCCAGTAAAGTTTATCTTTATCATTTTGACTGGCCGTTTGTGAGTAAAGATTAAAAAAGTACGATTCACTTCGAAACGAGAGAAAAATTTTAGAAACGAAATAAAAATTTAGAGATTTACGTTACTTGTGTTACAGTTCACCGTAAAACGTTCAATGTGTATTGTTCACTGTAAAACGTTCAATGTTTACAGTTCACCGTAAAACGTTCAATGTTTACAATGTACCGTAAAACGTTCAATGTTTACAGTGTACCGTAAAACGTTCAATGTTTACAGTTCAACGTAAAACAACCTCATAATCTAATCCAATAATGTTATTTTGGGGTTGTTTAACCTCCTTCGTAACGGCACAGGTCATGTAATGGACAAAGGGGGCCCTACAATTTTACGAGTTACCGCAACATCTGAACGCATGCGGGAGACGGTCCCCCATACAAGTACCAAACAGACCTAACGTCGCCTAACCTTGCTGATCAAACGGGAAGTCGTGCTGCGAAATAAAAAAATCTCGCTTTGAAATCACAAACCCGTATGGCCTTATTGACGCATGACCTATAATTATATATACACATTCATATTTCCACTAAATTTAGGTTGTATTTAAAGGTCACTTTAGGTTTAGGACGGGTAATGGGGTGAACATTGCAGCTCCATGTGGATAATGGGAATAAGTGGGTTGAGAACCCATGGTATAAGCGAAGACTTTGAGGTCAGAGTTTCAGCTCCCAATTGCGTTCGTAATAATAATAATACGGGAGTTAGCGCAGTTGGCCGCATTAGTTGGCCTGAGCGCTGTGCCAGTTCCCTCCTGACTGACTATTATGTATCAAAGATAACAATGTTCTTTAGTACAGTGATAACGCATTTTTAAGCGATTTCAATACAATAAAAAAATGGAAATATTTCTTACACCGTAAAAGATCAAATTATTTCTTTAACAGCACCCCCCCCCCCTACTCCCCAACGTCATACAGAGAGATGATAAAATTAAATAGACACCTTCGGTTTTCCCATAGTTTTGTACTTTATAATAAAAGTCAATAAATAATAAAAAAATTATTAAATCAATATATTTCGAATCGTGTTGTTTTTTCCCTTCAAATTATCTAGAGATGACATACCTCGTTTTGGCATTCCATTGATGAGCTTTAAAGCCATTCGTTCTTCAGGGCAATCATCCTAGTGTCTATTTATTTTTATCAACCTTCCGTAAACTCACCAAATGGCGTGGTTGAAAAGGAACAAACCAAACAACAAACATTTAAAATGTATTTAAAATGTATTTAAAATGTATTTAAAATACAAAATGTGTTTAAAATACAAAATGTATTTAAATACAAAATGTATTTAAGATACAAAATGTATTTAAAATACAAGAGTTACTCAATAATTAATAATAAAAAATAAAAATAGCAAAAATAACTTGTTTATTTTATTTTTTTTTAAAGAAATGGAAAAAAATATTGTTTGTTCTTCCCAAACAAAAATGTCCATTCATTAATATCCTAAAATTCTTTGTGTGGAGAATTTTATAAAACTGAATCAATAAAGACAAGAGTCGAAAACAAACAAAGATTACTAATTAGAAATTCAATATTTCTCTTTGGATTACTTCAAAACAAATTCACTTGCCGCCAGTAAATATATATATATGTATATACACACAGAGGTCATATTACACCCTTTATATTGTCTTTAAAATGAGAGGTAGTTTATTTAAATCGGGTGAATAGTCTTTTTATAAAGTCAATGTAAACAACAGTTGTTAAAAAATAAAGTTGACAAAGAAGGTTATTTATTAAGCAATCTTTGTATCAGTGAAGCGTACATAATAAGCCTGGGACCCCTGCCCCCTCTCCTCCGGCCAAGTCAGAAAGAAAGAGAAGAAAGAACGTGCAATTGATAAATCCAATGATTTATATACAGTCTTAGGCGGCAAACCATACGTACTTTGAATGTAGGTTTTCTTCACTAATGAAGAAAATCATTGGTGAAATCGTTAATGATTTATATATAGTCTTAGGCGGCAAACCATACGTACTTTGAATGTAGGTTTTTTTCACTAATTAAGAAAATCATTGGTGAAATCATTGATGAAATCATTGGTGAAATGAAGTCTTATTTCAAGTAGAAAACTCAGATTATGGAATTTATCATAGTAAGAATCGTTAATAATAAATCGTGAAAAGTAGTTTCCTTTGGCAAAACTAAAGAAAAGTAGGTTAAAACTTGTACTCTCTAGAAAACTAGAAAAGAAACATGTCTTCTTCACCGGACATGCTTCATTTGGTAAAACTAAAGAAAAGTAGGTTAAACCTTGCTCTCTCTAGAAAACTAGAAAAGAAACATGTCTTCTTCACCGGACATGTTTCCTTTGGTAAAACTAAAGAAAAGTAGGTTAAAACTTGTACTCTCTAGAAAACTAGAAAAGAAACATGTCTCCTTCACCGGACATGTTTCCTTTGGTAAAACTAAAGAAAAGTAGGTTAAACCTTGCACTCTCTAGAAAACTAGAAAAGAGACATGTCTCCTTCACCGGAAATAAACTTCTATAGCTATACAGGGGTATCTAGAATCCATAGAATGATAAAAATATGACTTCAACCTTGAGTAAGTAAAGTTGGGATCACAAACTACCGTAGAAACTTGGCAAAACAACACACGCGATTCGTCAAATGAAACAAATGAAGATCATTTTTGGAAAAGATTTTTTTTTACTTCTAAGTTAATTTTAAACGAAAGGGGCAGAAACCGGCAAAGCGCTCAGGCCACCTAATACAGCCTCTTTGCGATAACTCCCAGATTAGTATCACCAACACCATCGGAATTCGAACCCCCTACTTCAGTGGTGTCTTCACTTCGCTTATAGGAAAACGATGTTACCCACTGAGTTACGGGCGCTGGCAAAGCCAAGATTTATGTCTGCATGATAATACTTGATGAAGGTTTAAATAATTGGTGAAAAGTACAACTACGGAGGAAAATTCATCAACACCCTTATATGGCTATGTATGATAGGTGTGTATATGTCGAAAGCTCACTTGTGAAGTTTTGGATGCTGATTGGTGGGAGATTTAAAGCCATATGGCTGGGTGAAAATAATATGCTTTCTATACGTTAATATACTGCGCGGTCATTGCAGTTAAATGTGTATATATATATACTGTATACGTACATGTGTGTGGTCACGAGTGCTTATGAAACCTATTATATATAAAATTTGCGCTATAACTGCATACGTGAAATGTTAAAATCTGCTTTTCTGGAGGTTTGTTAAATACGTGAAAACGAATAACTGAGGTGATTTCCCAGTAGCTTCCTCAGAAGTTGGCATGCCGACTACACCGGGATTCGTAGCCAGCAACGCTAACCACTACACCACCGAGGCGATACACAGTAACTGCGTATATGCATATATAAATTCGAATATATTCTCTCTCTCTCTCTCCATATATATACATATATATACACAAAGCTTTATGAATCAGCATTCGACATGTACATACATATCATAGCCATATCAGGACGCCAACGAACTTTCCTTCGCAATTCTACACACAGACATACGAGAGCCAAAAGTTCTATTGAAGAAGAGAGATAAAAGAGGAAATTGCTGTAGAAATTATCAATAAAGCTCCAAAATATTTTTAACTTTGTAAAAATTAAAACAAAGGATCAAGAGACTATTGAACCTCTTAAGTAAAGACCTTAAATATAAGACCTCAGTATTCAAATCGGTTTTGTAGTGTTCCACAAACAGATAAAATACTATTTGACAACAAATCTTTCTAAGAAGAAGAATTACAAGATTATAACAAACGCCGTTTGTACAGGGTGCTTCAAAATAATGTTACCACTTATATAGCGCTAATATTCTGAGGGAATGTGTCTCAAAGCAGTTAACGAGGCATTTCGACGATTCAAAATTTGTGTTGATACTCATGGCGAGCATGTTGAAATCCATGGATAAGTACAGGGTGTACATAAAGTCAGGATCTATTTTTGTGAAGCACTTGGAAATTATATGGAATTCAATCATAAAATGATAAAGTGGTAACATTTATTAAATAATTAAGAGTAGGATTCGACGTGACGCCCATCAGTATCCCTGCACAGCTCAAATCGTTCCGCAGCATTTCTAAACACATTCTGGAGCATTTGCGGGGTTATGTTATCTGCAGCAGTTCGTATACGTGTACGTAAGTTTTCAAAACTCGTAATCTTCATCTGATAGACGTGCGATTTGATAAAGCCCCATGCAAAGAAATCTAAAGGGGTTAAATCTGGTGATCTCGCTGGCCAAGGTCTTTTGTTGCTTCCGCGTCCGATCCAGCGATTTGGAAAACGTCCATTTAGATAATTCTGAACAATTTTAGCATAGTGACAAGGAGCACCATCATGTTGATAGACGACGGGGATAGGATTGTTAGTACCGTCGTCTATCAACATGATGGTGCTCTTTGTCACTATGCCAAAATTGTTCAGGATTATCTAAATGGACGTTTTCCAAATCGCTGGATCGGACGCGGAAGCAACCAAAGACCTTGGCCAGCGAAATCACCAGATTTAACCCCTTTAGATTTCTTTGCATGGGGCTTTATCAAATCGCACGTCTATCAGACGAAGATTACGAGTCTTGAAAACTTACGTACACGTATACGAACTGCTGCAGATAACATAACCCCGCAAATGCTCCAGAATGTGTTTAGAAATGCTGCGGAACGATTTGAGCTGTGCAGGGATACTGATGGGCTAACGAAAATTGAATTAACTTTTAACTTAATATTGTTTTGCCGGCATGCTAACTCTGCGAGGCTGCCAAAAGATTAATAGCTACATGGTCTAAATTAATGGGTTAGGTTAAAAAATACCATGAGTCATCCACACATTATGACGTCAGTATGTAACCTAACACCTTATCCCCCACCAGAAGCAGCAGAAACTCGCGTAGGTAATACTAGAACGCGAGTTGCTTTTGAAGATTTAAAAATAGAATATGACTCATCATGGAGAAATGAAAAATTTGCAATTTTTGTTTTATTTCTTTATTGTTTTATACCATACAGCTTAACATAAAATACAATTCGATTAACATATGTAAATGCATACTCATTTTTTTGAGATCCGTCAGGTGTATATTTACCAATATAAATACGACCTAATGGTTTAGATAAATCATTCGTTGATATCATAATTAAAGTATTAGGGAATTGGGCAGTAACCTGTTCACCTAATTCACACACGTGCTTAAGTCTACGATACATTCTAAACTCTTTAAAAGGTGAGTACCACTTTGTTCTTGGATGATGCATTACTTGCTCTGCACTATGAGAGGAGTCAAGATTAGGTTCAAACAAAACACAATGTGGAACAATTAAATATGGAGATGGTGATATCCCTACATTAGGTCCCTCTATCCTTTCCCTACCCTCCTTCTTACGACTTAATGAATCTTCATAATTAATAACATATCCAGACATATTCAATTCTGGAATACTATGGAATGATACACCTGTTACTTGATAATAATTAAATTTTAAAATGGTAGATTTAGCCTCATTAGTTAAAAGATCCAAACACAAGGTATAATATCCATCTGCATTAACATCAAAAGTATTTTTAGACAAATAAACAAATTTCATTGAAGCTTTAAATATCTTCTCCTTTGAACGCCTTCTAACAATCTTTCGAGGAAAAGTCCGAACAAACTTCCTTCTTCGATTATGATGACGAAAGTAACCACGACGATACATCTTGAACAGTAATTAATACACGTCAATCCGAAGCAATTGCAATGAAGAGAATGAAGTTTAAACAATTTGTGGGTCTATTTATAGATTCTGTTTACGTCATGTTATGACAAGAATCCTATCCCCTTAGAATCCACCAGATGGAACCCTTGTCACTATGCCAAAATTGTTCAGGATTATCTAAATGGACGTTTTCCAAATCGCTGGATCGGACGCGGAAGCAACAAAAGACCTTGGCCAGCGAGATCACCAGATTTAACCCCTTTAGATTTCTTTGCATGGGGCTTTATCAAATCGCACGTCTATCAGACGAAGATTACGAGTCTTGAAAACTTACGTACACGTATACGAACTGCTGCAGATAACATAACCCCGCAAATGCTCCAGAATGTGTTTAGAAATGCTGCGGAACGATTTGAGCTGTGCAGGGATACAGATGGGCGTCACGTCGAATCCTACTCTTAATTATTTAATAAATGTTACCACTTTATCATTTTATGATTGAATTCCATATAATTTCCAAGTGCTTCACAAAAATAGATCCTGACTTTATGTACACCCTGTATATAAACAATACACAGTATTGAAATATCTTTCCGGAAGCACCCCCCATACTAATTGGTAAGATTTTTGGAAGCACCCTGTATATTTAAGGATATATAACACGAGCTAAGAACGTATGAAAGAGCTGATAAGAATCACTATGGATTCCGATCAGGAAGATCGTGTTTATCACAACTAATAGGACCTTATAATGATATTTTTAATACATTAAAATCAATGTCAGTTATATTTCTGAGATATTCGACAAGTATGATTATGGATTAACAGCGCATACAGCAAGCTGATAGATATCGACGTAAGGAGTGTAACAAAATTCTTTACCGGGATTTTTCTGTAGCTTTAACAGATGACTTAAGTGTAGCAAATTTTTTATAAGTTAAACTCGGACGATAACCTGGAAACTCGCCCAATTTAAATTCGTGTGAAACTATGGTTGCAATTGTCAAACAACGAGCTGAAGTAGCTCTCTGCAATATTCGAAAAGGCCAAGACCGAAATTCAGGAGAAATGTTGGTCACAGTTCTCAAAAAGGCTTTGCAAAGCATCAAGATTGACAAACAGTTGTTTGGTCAACTCCTGTGCTCCTTTCAAAATCATGTTAAATTGGAGTTGGAAGCGAGAGATTGAAGATAGTCAGTAAGAAGCGGGGAAGTGATGAGACGAAAAGCCTTTGATTGCACCCGGTCATCTGATATAGATACTGAAGTAACCGGTAATACTGACGTAGTGTCCTTTCCTGATGATGAAAAACTCAGTACAAATTAACGAATTAATAATTAATAAAATTAATAAAATTAGTAAGACTACATAACGATCATCCTCAACTCTGAAGGAGAATAGCTTTGTCGTTACGGCCAAACCAAGTTAGTTAATTACTCAAGAAAAAGGAATATTGCTAGTATCAATGTTTACACCTTGAGAGGGAAATTGCACACCTGAATCAACACAATACAAGATGAGTTGGGCGTGCCTGGCTATAGAGATAGCGAACTCAAAAAATCATCTATTTCCATGAACAAGACAACACCAGAGACGGCCAAGAGCCTGACTTCCGTGTGATAGGGATCGTTGCATGACGTTCCTGCCTCGTTACCAGATATATAAACTTTACTTGTTTACCCTGTTGAGGTTCCGCACGTTATCGTTCATTCTGTGCAGGTTAGGTTTGAGACCCCGCCAGTAGTTGTTGCCTGCTGCGGGGGAGGGAATTACTCTCCTGGGTTAGATATTTAACGTATCCAGGGATACCTGGTCTCATATATCTTCTTGAGCCAGACATCCAGTGGTTCTTGAAGACGACTCCTTCCACCCGCCAGAGTAAAATCAAAGTTTGTAAGATGTCTTCCTCTCGCTTCTTCAAAGAATAAGTGGTAGTCCTATATAACTTTACCTACCACTGGGCGGTTAAAAAGTGACTCATGATTCATACTATTGGGTGGGTAAAATTACTGACAGTTTCTTTGGATCGCCAGTCAGTGTATCATTTTCACTTTTCAGGGGTCCTGTGGTACTATGGTTTTTTTTAATTTTCCCTTTTGCGAAACTGTAGAAATTGATTTTTCCTGACTATTTCGACCGCTGCATCTTTTTATTAACGATTTTAATTAGTGCTTTTATGCCCTGGCTAATATTTTACAGTCTTTCGGAGATCACTTGTATTTCTGTCTGTGCAACTGACTAACTTCGTCTATATTATTTTTCTTTTACGAAAAAACGATCATTTTCCTCTTTCGAATTTGTTCCTTCCTTCTTCCCGATTACCATGGGTCTATTTCTTTAAAATTGTCATCACCATTTTTTCTAACTAGTCTGAAAAATGCGTCCTGCAAAAAAGCAAATCTTTTTTGGATGCAAATATACCTTAAAAAGAACAGAACAACACAAAAACATTTGGTGTTAAAAATTCAAAGTTAAAAAAAAAAATATATATTTAGCGGTAGCTTTTAACATGAACACTGAGACTAGACTTTTCATCAAGATGTGGGAAATTCTTTCATCGAACAAGTGTCCTCAGGTGATGACAATATTTTCATCAAACTTCGGTGTTTGATGAAGTACTTTTCGGAGAACCGATTCCTTGAAAATAACTTAATCGAAGTGGGTGGCGCCATCTATTGGAGAGAATGTTAATTAAATGCCGTTTCAGTTTATTTTCATTAACCGAGGGTAATTATATGAATATCAGTTTTATGTTAATCAAGATCAAAACACTAACAGCAACTTAAGTTTTAAGATTAAATACCTCAGAAATAAATTTACCTTACCTCGGTGAAATTCGAACCGATGTCACTGAAAATTCGAATTCTGTGAGCTACCATGTTACCCACTCGGTCATAAGACGTTAAGATACACTGAAAGAGTTTTGTGTATATATATATATATATATATACTGTATATATACTCTTTCGCATTGGTTTCAGTGTGTATATTTTAATATGTATACTATTTCTGTTTATATATATATATTTTTTTTTCTTCCTTTCTAAAAGCTGCCGCTAAATATTTTCTACGATACTTTCCTGTTATCCCGGACCCCAGACTTTTTTCCAGTTGCCAGACTTCAATTTTGACAGAATATTTTCGTTAAAACTATCGAAAATATCACGGCTTAACCTAACCTTACCAACTAATTAGGTTAATTGAATGCCCGGTTAGGTAAACTGTACGCCCTTGATAATTGGTTAGGTTAAGTCGTGATATTTTCGTTAGTTTTAACGAAAATATTCTGTCAAAATTGAAGTTTGGCAACTGGCAAAAAGTCTGGGGTCCGGGATAACAGGAAAGTACCTTTTTTACTTTTTTTTAACTTTAAATTTTAACGCCAAATGTTATTTATGTGTTAATCTTGTCCTGTTTATAATTATGTACCGAAAAAAGATTTGCCTTTTTTGTAGGACACATTTTTAAGAGTAGTCTATGATTGTTTTGTTTTAAACACAAATTTTGTACAAAATTAGCACTCATCCTACCTTTTGAGCAGACATTTATAAGCCAGTGAGAATTTAACATTTATTTTCAGCCCACAAGCCACTTACATTCTGAGTGCAGCTTCACAAATTTGGTCTCGCTGGCTTTGGATATGAAGCTCAAAATTTTTATGGCTGTGGTATTTTTGTAAATTTATGGACTTACTTGCTTTTCCTCGATTTCACAAAAGAATATAAAATTTTGTACAAGCGTGGTCTGATTAGATACACAAAATATTTACTATGTTTTACCATACAAATTGTAAAATAGCTCCGTTGGGCGGAGCTTAGAACTCTCGACGGATAAGCTCTGCCCAGCGTCACGCGGATAAACGCTTTGCTTAGCTGAACAATATTTTGGCCACATAAACTTTGCTCTGAATTTTTTTTTGTAGTAAACGAATTTTTTCGATGTTTACATCAAATTATTCGCGACGACATCCTCTAACTTTTAATGCAAAGTGTATTTGGTGTAGTTTCTTCTAAAAAAGTTATAGCTTTCAGAAGAGCCATCCGTGAAGTGATAGTCGGGGTAAACAAAAATTTGTCCACGCACGGTAGTGCGTGGACGATAAGTACAACATCTCTTCCGTTGTTTTGTGTATAAATTTGTTTTCACAATCAGCCTTCTTTGTATCAGTTTTTATTCCATCCTAATTTATTATCCTTGAGATGAAGTTAAAGTGTTTTCTTTGGATATGTCTGGTCTTGTGTTTGATGTATTAGCAATGTCTGTTGTTATCTCAGCCAAATAATAATCAGATATTAACGTATGAGGTTATTATTGTACAGACACAGAAGAATACACGACAGGTGGTTAATACTTAATCAATGAATAAGGCCAAAAACCGGCACAGCGAGTCAGGCCAACTAATAATGCACATTATCCTAGATTATCCTAGACATTATCCTAGACATAATCCTAGATTATACTGTTCAACAAAGTTTTTCTCCTTTTGGAGATTGAGATAGCATTCCTCAGTTTGCATCATAATACGAGATTTATTGTTAGTCACTTATTTTGTATAAAATCTTTATGTTATGCATATTATTATTTATATTTACATGTTTATATATAATATGCACGTATTCATTTAAGTATACTGTGTATATATATACATTATAACATATATATGTATGCGATTCAATATCCTTATTTACTGTCAGCCATGCGACCTCTTTCACATTGTGACGATTTTCCAGTACCCAACCCACCAAAGACATGATGATGAACCTGATGATAAATCTCGTAATGAACCTTTGGACAGACAAGATGACATGGATACACAATTTCAACCGCCTTCAATGGATGAACCTCATTTAATTTCTCAATCAGAATTAAATGATCTTGTCAGAAAGTTGAATCTATCTAAAAATCAGGTTGAGCTCTTAGGTTCTACAGTAGATTAAAAGGTTGAAATCTCTTACAAAAGTCTGTAAAACTATCATCATTTCGGTAAGCGTCAGACACACTTCACATCGTTTTTCTCTATGGAAAGTGATTTAGTGTATTGTAGTGATGTGAATGCTCTCATTGAGGCACTTGGTCGAGAGCACAATCCTGAGGAATGGAGGCTTTTTGTCGATTCATCAGAGTTGAGTTTGAAAGCTGTACCATTGCACAACGGTAATGTCTATCCTTCGGTTCCAATTGCACATAATGTTCATATGAAAGAATCATATAACAATATGCAGTTACTTTTGAAACATATTAACTATGATAAACACTCCTGGCATATCTGTGGTAATCTGAAAGTGATTGCACTTCTCCTCGGCTTACAGATAGGATACACAAAGTTCCCTTGTTTCTTCTTCAAGTGGGACAGCCGAGCTAAGGAGAGTTGTTATACACAGAAAAACTGACCACTTCGACAAAATTTGGTTCCAGGACAAAAATGTTGCCCATCAACCACTAGTAGATCCAGTAAAAGTTTTCTTACCACCTCTCCATATCAAAGTTGGCTTGATGAAAATTTTTTGTAAAAGCCATGAATAAAGATGGACCTGGATTTCTATATCTAAAACGGAAGTTCCCTAGAATCAGCGAAGCAAAAATCAAAGAAGGAATTTTTGTGGGCCCACAGATCAAAGAAGTGATGAAAGACACTGCATTTGGTGAGTCTTTGAATGAGGTTGAAAGAACAGCATGGAAAGCTTTTAAAGAAGTGACTACGAATTTCCTCGGCAGCGTCAAATCAGAAAATTATGTTTCCCTGGTGGAGCAAATGCTTATTGCTTACCAGGCCATGGGGTATAACATGTCTGAAAATGTATTTCCAGCACTCCCACCTGGAATTCTTCCCATCAAACCTGGGCGCCGTCAGCGATGAGCATGGTGAAAGATTTCATCATGATATATCAACCATGGAAAAACGGTACCAAGGAAGATATAGCCCCAGTATGTTGACCGACTACTGTTGGACACTTATAAGAGAAGCCCTAGTACTAGTTATAAGCAAAAATCAGCTGAAAAAACATTTTAGGTAAGATACTCTTCTTTTTCGTACGATTAAATATACCAAAACAGTAAGAAAATCTGTAAATTTTTATTTGCATTTCCTTCGAAATTAGTGGGTGATAGAAATATTCTGTTTTCAAATTCGTAATCGGCGTAAAAACGTACATTGGAATCACATAATTTTATTCGAAGGAGGACAAAATGGTTCTGTTTTGTTGTTCAGTGTTATTATTACCAACACCATCAGGAATCGAACTCCAGACCTCAATGTCTTCGCTTCGCTTATAGGGAAACGCTGGTACTGACGTGTGGTGGTGGTGGTGGTTACTCTGATAATTTGTGAAAAGTAAATTTAGGTATAAGAGGCGCAGTCAGTAAATGTGTGGATTGTATTGTCTATGTTTTTTCTGCGCTACCTGGGCTCAACTCTATGAAGGCGGATGGTCCTGATGGTGTCCCTCCTGTTCTTCTCAAGAACTGTGTTTCTGTGCTGACACCATGTCTAATCAAACTCTTTCGTCTTTGTCTTTCATCTGGTACTTTTCCTTCCTGCTAGAAGTTCGGTTCCATTCAGCCTGTCGTAAAGAAGGGTGACTGCTCTCAACCCTCAAACTGTCATCCAGTTGCTTTGATTTCTTGCCTTTCCAAAGTTTTTGAATCTATCCTCAATAGGAAGATTCTTAAACACCTCTCTTCTCACAATCTTCTTTCAGATCGTCAGTATGGGCTCCGCAAGGGACGCTTCACTGGCGATCTTGCATATATCTCTGACTCTTGGGTATCCTCCTTTCGGGATTTCGGTGAAACCTTTGCCGTTGTGCCAGACATTTCAAAGCTTTTGATAGAGTCTGGCACAAATCCTTAATTTCCAAAGTACCCTCCTTCGGTTTCTATCCTTCTAGCTGTACCTTTATCTCTCATTTCCTTTCTGGCTGATCTATAGCTCTACCTGACAGGATGGAATCAAAGGTATTTTGTCTTATCATTTCTCCGCCTCTTACTGACTGTCTTCAATCTCTCTCTCTTTGCTGCCATTTGCCGCACTATCTCTTTACTACCACTAACGGACACTGCTCTTCTGCACTTTCTAACTGCATGCCTCTTCATTTAACCCTATATGGACAACTGTTACAAATTTCTAACTTTTCATATACACTCATTTATAACTTAACCCTACAGAAAATGCTGTCCATAGAACAGTGCTTCCCAACCTTTTCTGATATCATTCACCCTAAATATTTTTATTCATAACTCATTCACCCCACTTTGAATGCAGTGGAAAAGTAAAGTTTCTAGTTCACAGTGTACTTTATTTATTATGACTTGAATTATAAGTATCACATTACAATTACATAATTACAGCTAGAGTAAATAATGTCTAAAATCTAAATTCATATATGACACAACTGTATGCACATTCTTCTTTGCCCAATTACAGCTGTACAGCTAGTGACTTTCCTGCTCTTGAATTTGATTGGCAATTCGAAAGCAATCTGACTTCAGCATGGAAAATAAGTTGCATATATTCTGCATCGTGTCCTTACAGAGTTCAGAAAACAGGCGTGATTTTTTGGCATTTGCACGTACAGCATTTACGATTCCCACAACATCCTCAAGAACTTTTTCCAGATCATTTTTCTCAGCCTGTTTTGCTTTCGGTACAGACACAGATAGCCTCTTCGAAGCCAATACTTGTCTGTGAATGAAACAGTGGGTTGAAACACAGTTGGGTGATACATTCTTGATTCGAGTGACTGCTCCCTGCAAAGATCCAAACATTGCGGCAGCTCATCACTAGTCACAGCGACACATTTGGTCAGTCCAGGTCTGCCTCTTGTATGAATTCATCCAGCTTTGTAAATATTGCATATCCAGTGGTGTGAACGCCTACTGGCAAGCAGAAAAGATAGTGCTCTGATATCTTCTTTGCTTGCACATCAGGGAATCTGCAGTACGCAATCAGTTCAGCCTCATTTCTGATGTCAGTTGTCTCATCAAATTCGAAGTCCAAAGCAAGCTGCTTCGCTGAGCTTGCCAAGTAACTGACTTTTCGTTTTCTGCAACTGATGTACATCTTCTCTTCATCGTACAATTGGATAGGAGAATTCTCTTCACTTTTTCAACTGCTTTCTTTCCACCATGAATATACTCAACAACAACTTCCAGACATGGCAAAATCACATTCTCTGCTTCGACAAATGGTTGCTTTTTCTGCAACAGAATATGAGCTATCTTGATGGAAGTCATTAATAGAGGCTTCTCTTCCCGTTCCGGATAAACCACTGCTTTCTCCAATGAGTTCTGTTACTTCAAGTGGGCAGCTAGTGTTGCTTCAAAAAACTTGACTGATTTGTTCTTATGCTGAGGATGTTTAGTGCTTAAGTGAGACAACAACTTCGAAGGAGCAAGACAGGCATTGCTGTATCTCAGGGCAAAACATGCACTGCCCAGAAGGGCAGGGATTCAGACCTTCACTTTTGGGTAAAAAAAACCATACTTCAAGTATTCCTCCTTCCATTTCCGATACTTTGGTTTCACACTAGACGTTGACACGGTGTTTGCTTCCGTTTCGTTCCCATAATTTCGTTACCCTCTGCATTGTTCTCCAGGTTGACACATTCCGTGACCATCCCGTCATCATTCAAGGTTTCTGTAACCTCAGTTTCTTCTCTGGTACACGTTCTCTTGAAGTACTTGTACATAGACATTGCCCAAATCATCAATCTGCAAAATAAATGAGCTAAATTCAGTTAATTGGTAAAATAATACAAAATAAAAATATATACATAATAACATCATGATATACATGCATGCAAAATAAATTAAAATTGGAACAGAATGTCTGAGGGGAAATAATTAACAATACTGTATATAAAATATATAATATATAACTATATGCAGCAAGACAAACTAAGAAAGAAAGATATAATAACTATTAACAATCTTAGGACTATTAAACTATTTCCTGAAATAGATAAATCATCCTCAGGTGTTAAGGAACCATATCTTTTCAACTATTTATCAGACAAACTTCCAGAAAAAAGCCTTTAATTACTGATCCAATCAAATTTGATAAGTTGAAAATGTTCTAATGAAGAAATATTAATATACTTGCATTTCATAACTACACAACATTCGTTCTCCTTACCATTCACCCCACCATTTTCATTCACCTTGCCATTCACCCCACCATTCTCATTCACCCTGACTCTGATTTCATTCACCGTTGGGTGAACCATTCACCAGGTTGAGAAGCACTGCAACTGCCATAGAGGTTAAGGAGAGCACGCAATACCAGACTTTCGACACATTCTCATTCCTTTTCTGCCCAACTCCCTAACGCAAGGTTTAATCGGTATTTTTAATCTTTCATCTACTGAACTCGGTCACCTCTGGAACATTCTCCTCAGTCCATCTTACCCACTGTCTCTGACCTCCAATCTTTCAAACGCAAACTGTCCACTGTCCAGGCACCTCGAAAACCTCGGACCTTGATTTTGACTCTCTTCTTCCTCTATGGGGCGAGGAGAGGGGCGATTTGACGGGCATTCGCCCTTGGCCCCTCCTTCCTGCATAAAATAAAAAAAAATAATGAAACAACTCCTGACATTTACTTACTGACTGCAGCTCGTGTGTGTGTCCTTTCTCGCGCCTCCGTTGATCTCCTGTGTTAACGTAAATTTCTTTGCCAGAGATAATGAAAACTTTACTTGTACCCGTTCTTTCTTTGTCCCGACTTTTATTAGGTTCATATAAACGCTTCTCTCGTCCCTTTCATATCTTACAAAAGGAAAGTTCACTTATACTTTCACCGAACTTTTCTGTCGAAGTCTCTTTGGGGATCTGTACAGTACTAATAATACCAGATTCATTGTTTCAGTTATCACTACTAAAACCTGCATAAAAAAACCATTCGGATTCACTTAATATTATCTCAGCGACACGGTTTTCATGAATATATACAGTATATGTATATATATATATATATATATATATATATATATATATATATATATATATACAGGGTGGGAGAAAAGTCTTTAAGGATTTTATACATGCAAATAATTTGTTAATAATAAATAAATTCCAATGGTGTCACTGCAGTGTATGCGATACTTTTCAAAGCAACTATACAAGGACAGGAATGACCCTAGGCTAGAACAGGAAGGCCCTAGACCAGGGGCCTTCAACCTGGGCGGTAGCGCCCACTAGTGGCGAATTGTGATTTTAGGTGGGCGGTAGAAAATTTTCACGAAAACTGTAATTAGATTCACTTAAGGGTGTGGTAAATATGAAAATTTAGACTTCAAAAGACCCGATCTAAATCGACGAAAAATATAGTTAACACTAAGATCACACACACGTACGCACACACAAACACAATCGTTTTCTTCTACAATCTACATCTATTCTACAATAAAAGAAAATTGAATTGATTGTTATCAATCAAAGATGATCTCACAGCTAGTGACTTGGAAAAATATAGTAGTCATCTTGATGCACTAAAAATTGACACGGAAAATCGCATTCAAGACATTATCAACCTTAAAGTCGATGCGTGGATGGAGACTGCTTTTATTATAAACGTATGTGATGTTGAGGTTACCTGTCAAGAGGAATTATTGCAATTAAAATATGACGCTGAGTGCAAAGCAAATTTCAAAGACGGTGGATACCTACAACTTTGGCAGAAAAAAAAATACCCAAGCTGTATCCACATTTATGGAATAAGATTTCCACTCTACTAGTAGCTTTTCCTACCTCATATCTGGTTGAATCAGGATGATTCAGTGTAGTGAACCACATTCTTACCAAAGAAAGAAATCGTTTGAATATAGCAGAGAGAGAGATCTTCGTTTGTTTCTTACTAAAATAAAACCCAACTTAAAGTTTTAATTAGCAAGCATCAACCACAAGGCTCTCATTAAAGGTAATTAAACATTTATTTTCTTTTTTCTTTTATTAATTATGATGATTTTTTTTTTTGCCCTAAGGTGGGCGATAAGTTTTTTTAATTCTCAAAAAATCAAAAAAGTGGGCGGTAAGCTAAAAAAGGTTGAAGGCCCCTGCCCTAGACCCTAGCTCCAGTCAGTGCCATGTCAGTAAGGATGGAATACAGCAATGAAGAAAAAGTGTATCTTGTATCGTGGGCTATTTCTTATAATAATTGTTTGCGTTTATTTCAAAAAAATATAATAAACCACTACAAAATGCAATCACTCTTCGATACTAGAAGCCCAAACTTTTGGAAACAGGGAACCCGGAAAAAGATCGTTCAACAAGCGGAAGACCAGTAACAGGGACATGAAACAACAAAAAGAAAATGTCCTCGACAGTTTTCAAGTCGATCCAACAACTTCAACGAGAAAAGTCGCAGAGGAATTGGGTATTTCAAAAATTTTCAGTAGCAAAAATATTGAAATCACACGGGGTACCACGATTACAAACCCATTTACTCTTAGCTCATATACAATACAAAATGATTCTGATAGACGGCTGCAGTTTGCTGAAACAATGAGACAAAAGTTCAACAATGATCCAGATTTCGTTCGAAAGATCAAATTTTCAGATGAATGTGTCTTCAGTTTAACGAGTAAAGGAAACAAACACAACGTTCACTACTGGGCGAAAAAAATCCAAAACTACGATTGGGTAAGGGTAAGCCCGTTAAAACGGCTACACTACCAGTTTGGGAGTTCATCGGTTATTCAGGACTCGTTTCCTTTGACATATAGAAAGATACAATAGCTGGAAAACGCTATTGCCAGGTACTGAGAACAATGTTTTGCCATAGTTTGTAATGGCGTTGGCAGGAATTGGCTTTATCAACATGATGGAACGTTGCCACATTACTCTGCATCTGCCCTTGAGATTCTGGATACGAACCTTGAAGGAAGATGGCTTTGGCGACGAGGTCCCATCGAGTGGCCAGCCACATCACCTGATTTAACCCCATGTGATTTCTGGCTTTGTTTATTTGCGTGACAAACTCCACAATCGTGGTTTCCTCTATCCAAATGTGGATGCCCTTGGCCCCAGAATAGATGAACAACTGAAAAAGATCCTACTTGATATGTTTAGGAGAACAATGAAGAGTTTCACAGAGAGAATCCACAAATGTATCATAACGGATAGAGAACTCTTTGAAGATTAAATTACAATTTAACAAAATATTTGTAGGAATAAAATTCTTATAGAATTTTTGTTTGATTTGTTTCATCATTTCAACACTTCTCTGTATAATATTGTTAACTAAATAGTTGTATGTATAAAATCCTTAAAGACTTTCCTCCCACCCTTGTATATTGTATCTATTCTACTGTCTTATTCTGTCGAATCTTAATATATTATAGTTTTATGTCTGTATTTCTCTGTCACTCGTGTTCGCAGTTTTCCCTTTTGTTCTTGCAGTCTTTGAGACGCGTCTCCGTTAAGCATTTCGGGTCATCATTCATTTTTTCTATGGTTTCTTTGCGTAAAATGTTCTATGGTCGCAAAACTTATATTTTTACAAATATTATTACATTTTCATCTTCTTCTTTACCTTCTGTTTTGTGGAAGTGTCAAATCCGATTTCCTTTAAGTGATTCTCCGTGAAAGGTCTTGGCTAGCAGCTTCAGTAAACCCTGCTTCAACCTTCTCTGAACGTAATGATTTAAACTGGATGTTTGTGCTTGCGAGTACTCGTCTGGACTGTCTCCTGTTATACTGTATATTATGAACGATTTTTATTAGTTTTACTTTGTAGTATGTCAGTAATTTTATTTCTTGATTTACAGTGTCTCTTTTACGGTTGAAAGTTCTTAATTTTTGTATTGGTCTAATATTAGAAGTGGTGTTTGGTCGGATGGTGGAAGAAGCATTTATTTCGCCTTTTCCCAAAAATAGCCTTACATGTGCGGGGCAAAAGTTTATACAGTTCACTATGTTAATTAGTAAGTAATTACTAAATAAAGTTAATAATTGATAAAATAATTGAATTGTAAATTACCAACCATATGTATTTAGACCAATACTAACGATATTTTATAAAAATAAACAACAGACCATTGTAATATCCTGAAGGAAAAATATATTAACACGCATATACTGTAATAATGGAGAGTGGTGGTTTGTACTCTTTATTGACTTTATATTATGTGAGACTTTTAAAAAATTAATACTGCTTTCGAAGTAAAAAGACAATTAGGAATGTTTATCTTCAGGTGGCGAAGACTTTTCAGTCTTCGAAACGTAAAGTTAAAAAATTTTAAATGTCTTTTCATTCAGATTTGAATAAAACAGAATTTAACCTAAACTAGAGCTTCATCTAAACAAGAGGCCGACCAAAGTTTTAATTTAATTTCATTTTGAATTTTAACTTTGATCGAGTGTGGATTTGACTTTTAAAATTCTGTATTGACTATGAAGTTAAAATTTAACTTCGACTTGACTTTTGACTATATTTTGCCCGACTCTGAATTATGAATTTACCTTCGACTCTAAATTTTTAACTTGACACACATTAACTAAAGAATTCAAAATTAAATTTTGGCTTCAAATTTGATAATGTTTGCATTCAATTTTTAATTTTATACTCGAGTTACTTTTAATAAGTATGAATTAAACTTGAATAACTCTAAGTCAAAATACATACCGTATTTGACGGCTTACAAGACGCTGCGCCGTGAAAGACGCACCTTAATTTGGAAAGGTAAATTCAAGAAAAAAAGTTTTTGATGCACTTTATTTTAATACAATGGATATGTAAAATTCAATAAAAAGAAAACCAAAAGCCAATAAAGAAAGAAATATGATTATTACTCTTATTATTTGTTATTAATCAATTAATTAATTGATGTGCTGTATTGCCACTTTCGGCTTCTAAGACGCAGGGTGAGTTTTTAAGGTATCTATAAGGAAAAAAAGTGCGTCTTATAAGCCGACAAATACGGTAATTAAAATCAAAAACCAAAATGAAAGTCAATTAAAAGTTGAAGTTTGCTTCAAAATTCAAATGCAAACACACAAATTAAGAGTCAAAACTGAAGTTCAACAATTACAGTAGCTCGCATAAGCAAAGTCCCTCCATTATCATCAAAGATAAAGCTTAAGTAGGGAAAAATTTGTTATAACTTTTCGAAAAATGGTTAAAAGTAAATGCTACATTAGAAATATTTTCATTAAATGTAATAATTAGGATGGTATATTACAAAAATCAGTCAGGAAGGCCAGAAACTGGGGCTGCGGTTAAGCCAACGAATGCGGCCTATCGCACTAATTCTTGAATTACTATTACCAGCACCATCTGGAGTTGAACTCCAGATCTCGGTGTCTCCACTTTACTTAAAGGGAAAAGTGTTGTCCAGTGAACTACAGACGATAACGATAGTACTTTATGCTTCTGATTCTAATGAGTTATCGTAACTCATCATGCAACAATCCAAATTTTAAAGTACATTCGTTGAAGAGACTAAATCCACACACGCCAGATATAAACGCTTAAATACCGATAAACGCATCATCTTCTTCAATTAAGAAACGAAAATATTTGAACACAAGTTCCATATCAATAATACTTAAGTAAATTGAAATGCAAAAATTTAAAAAACCTGAATGCTCTCATATTTATACACGTCATTCTTGACTGATGCCGAAAATAAAACAGAATTGGGGGTTTCATCTATAAAAAAACACCCTCAAACTTAAAAAAAATCTATTTGACTTTTAAAATAATCTACAGGGCATCTATGCAATTGCATAACCTTTCAGAAAATGCAGCAGCTAGAAGAATGAATGAAATATTCAGTACAGTTTACTTTTCAAATATTTAAAATGACAGTAACACGACGGACATTCTAACAGATAGGTCTCATCGACCTTCGGTTAGCTCACAAAAATGGTGTCCTTATGTTGTTTCCATTTTCCATTTTTTGGCTGAATTTAAAATCTACAACAAATAGTTTCGAATTTCTAGTATCTAAATCGTTGCCAGGGTCCGTGGTATCTTGGTGGGTAACACCGTTTCCCTATAAATGAAGTGGAAACACTTTAGTCAGGGGTTCGAATCCCGATGATAATAATAATCGGTGAGGAGAGCCAAAAACTGGCACAGCGTTCAGGCCAACTAATGCGCTCCCATTGTTCTAATTCCTGTATTATTATCATTACCAGCATCAACAGGGTTTGAACCCCGATCTCAGTGTCTTCACTTCGCTTATAGGGAAATGGTGTTATACTCACTGAGATATGGACGTTGGCAAAAGATACTTGTAACAATAAAAATCGAGGAGCTAGCGCAATAGGCCGCATTAGTTAGCCTGAGCACTGTGCCACTTCTGATACTCTTGAATGGTTATAACTATTTATCGTGTAAAAACAATTTTTTAACAACTTATAACATTAAAGATAATGATTGGAATATGTATGTAACTCAAATAACACAGATTTGAACGGAGTTAAGCTCTCTTTGGAACTTTATTACCATAATAAACACCTTAAAGCAAGCTATCCAAAAGACAGTGGATTTTCTTAACTTGCATTAAATGGTTCAAAGCTGTTTCTAAATGAAATATTAACATAATTATACCTCTGACTGCAAATATTTCAAGCGTTTCATTCATATTTCAAGAACCTCTGAAGATGAGGCATGAAATAATTCTGATGTACTTTCCGTAATATTGTGTATATAATATAGTGTGTGTTGTGTGTGTGTGTGGTGTGTGCATATATATATATATATATATATATATATATATATATATATATATATATATAAATACGGGGTCTGCTCAAAATGTATCCGGACAGGGTGTTTATTTTTAGAACAAGGTCACATTTGGAGTTGTGACTGTGCTAAACACTTCTTTACATGTCGAGACAAGTTGACTGATAGGTTTGTACTTTATTGTGTAGCGTCAGTCCACTGCGGTGAGCCGATAAAGTTAAACGTGTTTTGTTTCGGGCGATTTCTTACGATGTCGGAGAGTACCAAGCAACGTGTAGAAGGTGAAGGTGTTGTGTACTATGAATATGCTCCACAGGGACAAACAATGAACGGAGAATTTTACATTGAAGTTTTAAGACGTCTACGTGAAGCAGTTCGGAGGAAACGCCCGCAGAAGTGGGAGTCTGGAGACTGGATGCTTCATCACGAGAACGCGCCATCTCACACGTCGCAACTTGTCCAGCAATTTTTGGCCAAAAACGCTACCCCTCAAGTACAGCAGCCTCCATATTCGCCGGATTTGGCTCCATGCGAGTTTTTTTGTTTCCGAAGCTCAAACAAACCCTAAAAGGATACCGATTCGATGATGTTGAGACCATTAAAAGAAATTCGACGGAGCAGCTTTTGGCCATTCCGAAAAGCTTTAGGAAAATGTTTCCAACAGTGGCAGGATGGTTGGGCAAAGTGTGTGGCTTCAGAAGGAGCGTACTTTGAGGGAAATTAAACCTCAAACCCTGTAAGTACCATATTCTGTCTATAATCGCATCAGTCCGGATACCTTTTGAACAAACCTCGTGTGTATATATATATTATATATATATATATACACATATATATATATATATACACACACACACAAACACACACACACACACACACACACACACACACACACACACAAACTCCTGACCAGAAAAATAGAATTTTGTTTGAAATGCACGCATGCCCTTGATTTGATAATACAATTAATTTATATACCTTTATGAGGAATATCGAGTATCTGTGACGGCATTATGATAAAAAGACACCTCTGTGTGCCAGTTTTGACGAAAAAAAAATATAGCAAAAAAAGATCTTATTAAATAGTGAAAAGTTAATGAATAGCGACATACCAAAATATTAGAATAGCTTGTCAGGTATTACAAAAAGTAAAATAAATTCATTATGTTTATTGAATAATGAACAGTGTCAGCCTCATTTCGCTGGCCAGCGACGGGGAGCCAATAAGCAGTAAGTAAGTATGGAGTAGTGCTAATATATTAAACCTTTATCAAAGACTTTTTAACTTTGCGTCTTAATATTTAGTAAGTTGGTCCACCCTTAGCCCTTTGGATTAAGGCTTCCAATCGACGTGGTATGGAGTCGACAAGCCTCTTGCATTCCTTTGTAGTTATCTATTGCCCAGGTTGTCATGAAACACTTCTTCAGTTTACTAAGTGTTCCTGGTTTACGCTTTTAGACCTTTTGCTTAGCAATATTCCATAGATTTTATATTAGTCTGGGGTCACTTGCATTTGTAAATAGAATTGTTAATAGTCACGTTTATTAAGAAATCTTAGAATACTTCTGCAGAACAGCTATATGGAGACAAACCATTTATTTTTCAACATGACTTTACTCCAGCTCATGCGGCTCATGCAATATCTCCGTGGTTTGATGATCATGAAATTGCAGTACTACCATGGCCATCTAATTCTCCCAATTTTAATCCCATAGAAAATCTTTGGAACATTGCTAAACAGAAGGTCCAGAAGCGTAAACCAGGAACACTTAGTGAACTGAAGAGGTGTTTGATAACAACCTGGCAATCGATAACTACAGAAGAATGCAAGAGGCTTGTCGACTCGATACCACGTCGATTGGAGGCCGTAATCAGGGCTAAGATTGAACCAACTAGATACTAAGACGCGGCGTTAAAAATTCTTTGATAAAGGTTTAATATATCGGCAGTACTCAATAAACATAATGAATTTATTCTAGTTTTTGTAACACCTGACGAGATATTCTAATATTTTGGTAGGTCGCTATGCATTCACTTTTCACCATTTAATAAGGTTTTTGCTATATTTTAAATTTTTTTTTAAAAACCGGCACCCATTCTAAATAGAAGTTTCGTTAGACGTTTCAGATGTCCCAATTTTGCGAATTCTGAAATGTCAAATGCATTAGACATTTAACTTTAGTTAAGCATTTCGTTAGACATTTCAGTTAATCAGTTAAACTGTCTAAGTGTCGCAATTTTTTATACAATTGAAAAGACTAATCTAAAATGTTTAATAAAAGGTTTAATGAATTGTCTGGCAATGAAAGGTCTAAATGCATGAAAGTTTGAAGGAGTTTAAATTTATATGATAAGAATTTGCTTCGCAGCATTAATCTTGAAAACTTTTGAAGGGTTGTTTAACCTCCTTCGCAACATCTAAGGTCATATGACGGAGGGGACCTACAGCTTTACGTGGGATCCGAACCACGGGTCGCTACATAATCTGGGCGCGGAGGACAGCCTCCCATCCAACTATTACCCAGACCCAATGTCATTTAACTTCGCTGATCTCCGGGAAGTGCTGTTACGACATTGGACACGACGTAGCCCTGTAACTGATTCTATATCACTATCAAATAACTTCCTGTAATTTACATTATCAAAGCCATTTATCAATTTTAAATACTCGAATTAGTTTTCCTCTAAAGTCCACACTTTCTGAAATGAATACATATCTACAGGGTGTTCGAAAAGTCCCGTCAACCCCCCCCGCTACAAAATGTACATATTGTAATATCAATTTTATTTTTGTGTGATTAATTGTATTTATATGTGGTAGATGTAATTGAAGAAACGAGTCACTAGCAACAACTACTTTAATTACAGTAAATACAGTTACTAATCAAGAATATCTGTCTGTGTACCTTCATTTTCGTCTGTATCGCTTAATTCATTAACAAATGATGGGCCGTATGGTTTCATGCCGAGATCTTTTGTCATGTGATCTCTCATTGTGGACGTGGGGACTGCAAGTTCTTGTGATCGTTTCCGAAGTAATTTTTTCGGTGAACGAGCCACCGATGCAATCACACCTACACATTGTTTTGCTCGCGTTGTTGGTCTTTCCGACCGTCTGTCCTTGATGGAGCCAGTTTCAAACAGCTTTTTCTCCCAGCGTAATACCGTCTTGTTTGGTGGTGCAGCCTTATTGAATCTTGTGTTGAAATCATTCTGGATATCATGCATCGTTTTGCCAGTATGTGACCTTTCATGAGCCCACGTGCTCATCACTATCCTTTCCTCTAGAGTGTAAGTGGACTGGTCTGCCATTGTTCACACAACTCTAATACCTGGAAAAGAAAAAAAGGAGCAAGTGTAGTTTACGTCCCCCTGTGGTGCCTAGTGTAGTTTACGTTCACCTACATTATCCCTTTGACGACCGGTATACGTTTCTTTGAAATTAAAAGTGTAAGTTTTATTGTTATTTACAATTAGATATGTCACTAATCACATATAAATTCAATTAATCATACAAAAATAAAATTGGTATTACAATATTGTAGGGGGTGACAGAACTTTTCGGACATCCTGTAGTTCAATTAATTTTTCCTCAAATATTTTACTTCTCAGTTCTGGATTTACTGTGGCTGTTCTAACCCGAACCCTTTCTAACTTATCAGTATCTTTTTCCAAGTATAGGGTGGCTAACTTAGAGGCTGAACCTATGGTAGGCCTACTCTATATCAAGAAGCCTAGGTCTAAGGCTAGGTTGAAGGTCATAGGCTGGTTCTTAATCTTGAAAGACTTTACTAACCAAGGCCTAGCCAAATAGGCTCACCTGAAGATCAGGGCCTTCAGCCTTCTTTAGTTAGCCTTACAAAGCTAACTAACGAAAATATCACGACTTAACTTAACCAGTTGTCAAGGGCGTACAGTTGACCTAACGATTGGTTAGGGTAAGTCGTGATATTTTCGTTAGTTAGCCTTATAAGGCTAACTAACGAAGGCTGGGGGCCCTGATCTTCAGGTGATCCGCCAAATAAATAAAATTAATAAATGCCTGAAAGAAACTTACGAGACCTAAGCCTACATGGAATAAATGAATAATTGTACAAATGTGATAATTGTGTTCTCTTCTTTTCGAGGTAGGCTAAAAATACCAACACTAAATAAATTGTGTCACGATTTCGAAATATTTTTAACCCCACTGCGCATGCGTCTAGGCGTAAACAATAGAAAATTAACTTATAGTCAGAGGGCTTAATCATATAATTGTTCAAATCATTCCAAAAGTGCCATTTTTGGACCACAGGTAGCTATGACCATACTAATTTGAATGTTTGCGGGAGCCAAGCTGGGCTCCCACTGTGGCGGCCATATTGGCCAAATCAAAATGGCCGCTGTCCAAAATGACATCCACTTGAGTACCAATACTAGTACAGGTTACATAGTTAACTTGATAAAAAATAAGAGTCAGCATCAACATCTTTTGCTATTAAACTTTAGTATATACGCAAGTACAATCTTCTTTATTCCTTTTACTCACAGTACTGCATCTCATGATAATGTCTATCCAATAGATGGCTGTTCACTGATTAATAGTCGTCTTGCGTGGGTCTGGCCGATTGCTGAATGTGTACACATTGTTTTTCTTTATAGTGTTTGATATAGGAACTGTCCCTTTGTCCAGCCTAGTCTTTACATACTCCTCATGCAGGGCTTGGCCAACTTCCTGTATCTGTGACAGTGATGCTGCTACTTCATTCTCCATAACATCGTGTGTGTCAAGGGCTACAAGCTCCTGATTTGTGGCCAGGAAGGGGTTGCCCAGTTCAGACACCACCTTTGTGAATGACTTGACATCCTTCAAAAACCTAGACTGTAGCCCAGGTGCTGTTTCGTGGTGGCCAGTTGGTCCTTCTGCAAGTTTCTGAGCATTCTCAAACTCTTCTATCATTCTGACACATTCAGGACCTGCCAACATGTACAATGCTAATGCTTCTGTTTTGTCATAGAGGTCAGATGCTCCACCACAGCCCTGCAGTACTTTGTTCATCTGCTCATGAGATTGATCTTTCGCGATGAGGCTGAATGTACGAGCAGACTTTTGGACTGTAAAGTTCCCTTTGAGGTACTCTGCGTACACCTGTGGATGGCTTTCAGCAAGACCAACCATATCTCTGACATGAATCGGCAACCAGCGGGCATAGTTAGTGTGGTCCAGCACAAAGAACCATGGACATAGTTCATCACACACCTGGACATAGAGAGGGAAGTCACCCTCTCTTAATGAGCGCACAAATCGACACATCAAACTCAAGCTCAATCACTAGTGACCAATATTTGAACATGTGAACATTTGCAGATTTCCTTGCACACCACATCTCATATGACTCACAAGGCCCCAGCACATTGGATGTGTATTGCAAGTATGCATTTTGCTTCAAATGAGAGAGGGAAACAAGTGACACTTGATGAGCATATCGTGTACGCTTTATGTGGTGATCATCGAGAGCTGACTGGGCACGTCCAGAGGAGAGGACATCTGCTTGAGCTAGAGCTGTGTCCCATCCGGAACCTCGTAGCACCTTGCCCATCATCAGCTGACACTTATCCTCGATATGTAAAGATCCCAACTGCATCACAAACTTATCCTCACCCAGTGTGTCAGGAAACTCCCACTGTAACTGTTTGCATATGGCAAAGAGAGGCTGAGCAGCCCCAAGACAGGGGTTTGACCAGGGTTTATGAACTCAGTCGTAGTTTTCACAATCTCCATCGTGTGCTTCATCATTGATGCAGAAGCTGCCTTATCAGGAAATAAGGGGAGTATACCAGTCTCTGCCTTTGGCTTTATTGATGCATCATCCATGAGCTGAGAGTTGAAGCCTGACCACGTAACCACATCACGTTTTTCAAGCTCACCCTTTTCCAGCACTCTTCCAACATGTGCTATCCATGCATCATCTTTTACTTTGGCACCGTTGACCAGGCTGTGGTTCGGCCGAACTTGACCTTCGTTAATTCTGGGCACAAGAATGTCACGGGTGTTGAGTTCGATGGGAGGAACAATTACATACTATCCGGCAACTTGGGTTTTGATGTATCAGATGGATCAAGTGTGATTGCTGGTCGACGAATTCCCAAGTTCTCTTTGGATAGGTGATTGGTCACAGTAATGCATGTTCCATGAAAATCACCACGTGACAAATTTCCCGTTTTGTTGCTGTCCAGATTGTCTACATCATGTGTAGTGAAAACTGAAAGTCTTGTATTTGTGGGTAGAACAATACCGTCTTCAGTGTGTCTCTTGCAAACAGCACGAGCTACCTGTGTTTTGACTTCCATCACACGGTCATATGAGACAGAGAGCCCAAGGTGATGGGCATTCTCTATCTGGTGCTTGAATCTGGCATCTCCATGCAGTTTAATACCATGGTAAAGTGGGAATGGCGTTTCACGATCCCTATTGTGACGGATTTGGGTGCTGTCTGATGAAGATGCATATTTTACTGTGTTGAATATCAGCAGTTGGCACAGTGTGCACGCAATCTTCGCCCTTGTGCCCAGTTCAGCATCACTGTTGGATTGCTCTCTACTATGTTTATCGATATTACCTTTAGGACCCTGGAGGACAACATTGATGAAACCTAACAGTGTTTCTTCTATGGGGGACGTCAGGCATTGTGGAGAGAATGAACCATTAAATGGCTCTTGTTTCTGAAGGATTCGCTTTCGTAGTGCCATAGCAGCACGTATCAATAACACAGCTTCATCTTCATTGATTTGTGAGGAATGATAGCTTTGTTCTAGCACAGCACCCACTTTTGCCTTGTGGCTAATGAATACATCTCTCCCCTGTGCATAGGAAGCCCACTCAGGAAGATGCTCAAGCAGATGGTCTTTGAATCTTGTTGCATGAGGTTCTCTACCAGAACAGGGATGTCCTAGATCTGACATCATTATCTTGTACATTTCCCGTAAGTCAGACAACTTGTGGACCTCAGACTGAGAGTCATCCACAAATGCCACTAACTGTGCTATGACCATGGGATCAAATGGGGGAGGCTTGGGTTCACTTGAAGATCGACGTTCAACTGCACGAGCTCCATCACGAAGCCGCCAATAGCATTGTACATGATAACATGCATCCATTGCATGTGCATCAGAACCTGTAGTCAAGCGCCCATATAAATGCCAGTTGTTAGTTGTTTTTGCCCAATTCTTCAGATTTTGATCAATGTTGTCACTTAAGGCTCTATGAAGATCATGCTGATCCTCACCCAGACATATGATGCAGAATAATGTTTCTGGAGGTGATCCGTGACTTGATCTGAGTTTCTTCGGACTTATCCCAGCTGCACATTCATCTTGCGTGGCCACTTTTCCTCGTGCCTGCTTTACCCTGTAACTGTTGCATGCACTCCTACAACTTTTATGATACACTGCAGCATGTGATTGGAGGGTTGCTGCAATTCCTGAGCCATCATCGAGCTCACTAACCTTGATACCAGATGGAACAGCATTGAGCTGCACAAAATCATTCAGATCTCTTTCAAGAGATGAATATCCCTGTTCTTTTGGCTGTTGTAATGCCTCGTCTTTGCTGGACTGACATAGGCAACACAGTGTCCAATTAATTCCAGTTATGTTAGTAGACATGTTGAGGTATTAATGTTCTACTACACACTACTAACTACACACTAACGAGATCTTCATATCTGCAGGCCTGAAGAGACTAGAATGTGAAGAAGACCACCACCGCATAGACTTGCTTCAGAGGAATACAGGTATGCCAACACCTGCAAAAATAATAAAAAATAGATTAATAGTGGACAAAATGTCAGTAGAAATCCAATGTAAAAGTTAATATAGCTGTTACAACCACAAATCTAAGTGCAATAATTATGTATCATGATTCAATTGACATAAAATGTACATTTCTTATAAAATAATATCAAATGTGGATATATACGACCTGACGTATATCTTGAATTAAAAAACAAATATCAGAACTGGATTCTCTATACTCAAAAACATACAAAAAGTGTCATTATTTGCTGTTCTACTATGATTGGTTGTTATTTTATCGCCCAATGTCAGACCAGATGGCGGCCATCTTGGATTCGTCCATAATGGCCGCCACAGGGAGAGCCCATGTTGGCTCCCGCAAAAAAATGAATGCTTATGGTCATATCTACCCCTGGTAAAAAAATGGTACTTTTGGAACAAAGGGAACAATCGGGGTGATTTTTTGGATTAAGCCCCCTGACTATTATTACCAAATGAAATGTTGAATTTCTACGCTTTTATATATCTGAAACATTTAAGCTCCGTTTTCAAATATTTGGAATATCTAGTAAACATTTCAAAATAGATATTATTCATTTCAGAAAGTTAAGTTCACTATGAGATGTCGAGTAGACGTATATATAATATATATATATATATATATATATATATATATATCCAAACGTCTCGTACCATTTAGAGTGCACAGATTTGTCTTTTTTATCATAATGACGTCACAGATACTTCATATTCCTCATAAAGGTGTATAACTTAAAGATATTATCAAGGTCATGAGCGCATTTGAAGAAGTTTTCTAGGATAACTTGAAGATTAGGGCCCTCAGCCTTCTTTAGTTAGCCTTATAAGGCTAACTAACGAAAATATCACGACCTAATCTAACCAATTGCTAGGTCAACTGTACGCCCTTAACGACTGGTTAGGTTAGGTGGTTATATTTTCGTTAGTTAGCCTTATAAAGCTAACTAAAGAAGGCTGGGGGCCCTGATCTTCAGGTGATCCGTTTTCTATGATATTTTGCTGGTCCGGAGTTGTATATACACAGATGAAACTTGTGAAATTATTTTATAAAAAAACCCTATCAAGTGACAAACTTCGAACTTGTCAGGTTTGTTCGACAAATTTATAAGGCCCTAGACCAGTGGTGTCGAACCTATGGCACGCGATCAAATTTGCCTGGCACGCCTAAGTAAAATGCAATAACGTTGCAATAATGAGTATAAAATAATAGACTTAACGTTTATAATTTGGTGTAATATATATATATATATATATATAATATATATATATATATATATATATATATATTTTTTTTAAGTTCGGGAAGAACCGATTCGCCTCTATTTAAAAGGGCATATCTCGGCGGAAACACAAAGAAAAAGTGAGAGGAAAGACAGAGGAAAAAGAAAGGGTGGAGGGGACAGTCGAAGTGGAAAAAGACAAAGGATGACAATGACTGCAGGGTCGAGCCCCATCATCCTTGAGTGCTAGGGCCGGGAGGGCGCACATGAAACCTCCAGGAACAAGCACGTACAAACGAGCACAAAGAGCACTCAAGAGCACGAGCTTAGAACCCCCTTGCGGGGATATATATATATATATATATATATATATATATTATATATATATATATATATATATATAAACTTTAGTGGGCACGTGAAATTTTTTTTTTTATGGTTTACATGGTTTTTATGGCACGCGACTGTCAAAAGGTTCGCCACCCCTGCCCTAGACAAATTAATGAAACTAACTTGCCAAATGATGACAAGTTTGAACATGTCGAAAACTTTCTCAAGTCAATGAATATTATTTCTGTTAAATTTTCAAGAAAACTTTTGTATACCCACATTTAGGGCCATTTAGGGGCATATATTGTTAAACCAAGTAACAACAGTTCGACAGCTGCACGAGAACCAAAAGGATAAACCCAGTGGTGGATTCAAGGTGGAAGGGGCGGGCCAGAGGGCCGAGCCCCCCTCATGGGGAAATATATATAAAAAATATATATAATGAAAACCTCTTTGGTAATAGTTATTATTAGAAAATCAAAATGGCGCATCAATCATCACTGTTACGAGTCATCGTAAACAAAACGCACCAAATATTCCCCAATCTCACAAATTCTCGGTATGTTATTATGTTCCTTTTGAGCAGCGGCCTCCCCAATCTCCCCCTAACTCATGGAGAAATCCTGAATCTGCCACTGGATAAGCTCGTACGACGTCGTATAGTTGAAGCCTCCATTTCTGAATGTATAGAATTTCGAATTGCAGCGATTAAGGTCCTTCCATTCGGCTTCTTCCGTGGTTACAAGGTTCGTAATCTTGCGCTGTTGCTCTCCTGCAATGCGTGATTTAACCCAGTTCCAGCTGTAAGTTAGGAGGGCATTCCTTGTTTCCTTTCATCGCTGAAGATAAACTTTAGCAATTACTCTGTCGACTTCACTTTTACAATCGCGAGGAATTGGCCTGAATCGTTGAACTGAGGCTGTATTGTCCTCCTTCTATGTGAAGGAGTGAACTGAATAATGAAAAGCAATCGCTCCTAATTACAATTACCTTATTTCTTCGAAGCGAAGGTATCTGACGATACTTCAAAATAGGTGTTTAAATACCTTTGCCATCCACTCTCAGAGATTACAGGGAAACCAGTCAGTTCATATTGATGGAAACCAATAATAATGACTGTCATTACATGAAAATTTATAACAAATAACAGAGTGTATATATATATATATATATATATATATATATATAATTATATATATATATATATAAATAATACATCAAAGAAAACTAATCCATAACCTTAACATTTTTTCCTTACGTTTATACAAACATTTTGTTAATTAAGGACAGTAAATCTATTTTTACGAAAAGTTGGTAATTAGTACAAAAAAAAAGAATTTCCTTTTTAAGTCCACAGAATTACGTATGACGTCATTTTGAAAGAAATTAAGGCGGTCTTTTTCGTGAAGTTACTCCGAGCTATTAAACTTAAATTTATTGCTTGTGGTCCGTCGAAGGTATATATATATATATATATAGTCTGGTAGTTTGATAGTTTTCTAGAAGTTCCGTACGTCGGTCTCTCTTCACACGAAGGTCAAGCTGGTAGCCCCACCTCTAAATTTGGCCTGATAAAGGAGCGAGTCATATATACATATATATATGATGCAAACCCACAGAGAAAAAGAAAAAATTATTCCAAGGCCTTTCGTGTATTCAGCAGTACACCTCGTCAGGGAATTCCGTGACGAGGTGTACTGCTGAATATACGAAAGACCTTCGAATAATTTTTTCTTTTTCCCTGTGGGTTTGCATCATTCATTAATTTCACGAGTTTAAGTATGAAATTCATCCCATATATATATATATATATATATATATATATATATATATATAATATATATATATATATATATAATATTTACTGTTCCTTTTGTGTGGATTCATTAGTTTTTGTATAATTAAGTGGAATAAATTGCCATCATACTTTTCTTGAGTTTTCTCGTACAAAATCGACACTAACATAAATGGAGGAACACGTGTTGATTTAGCAAACAAAATTTTAGCCGTTATCATCATATCATTTCTCTGTTAACACCAAGCCAGGATAACTGGGGCCGATAATCTGAACTCCCTGGGTTCGAATCTCGTGTCCGGCGTTTCGTTAGATGTTTTCTTGTCCCAAGTTTGTGGCGTTCCATTTATCTAAACATGTCAGATATTTTATTTAGATTCTTGAAACGTTTAAATTGCCCCAGGTTTTTAAATATCTAAGATCATTATCTAAAATATTTAATGAAACATTTAATGAATCATTTAATGAAACATTTAATGAATCATTTAATGAAACTTTTAATGAATCATTTAATGAAACTTTTAATGAATCATTTAATGAAACTTTTAACGAATCATTTAATGAAACTTTTAATGAATCAGTTAATGAAACCTTTAATGAATCATTTAATGAAACCTTTAATGAATAGTTTAATGAAACCTTTAATGAATCGTTTAATGAAACCTTTAATGAATCATTTAATGAAACCTTTAATGAATCATTTAATGAAACCTTTAATGAATCATTTAATGAAACTTTTAATGAATCATTTAATGAAACCTTTAATGAATCATTTAATGAAACCTTTAATGAATAGTTTAATGAAACCTTTAATGAATCGTTTAATGAAACCTTTAATGAATCATTTAATGAAACCTTTAATGAATCATTTAATGAAACCTTTAATGAATCATTTAATGAAACCTTTAATGAATAGTTTAATGAAACCTTTAATGAATCGTTTAATGAAACCTTTAATGAATCATTTAATGAAACCTTTAATGAATCATTTAATGAAACCTTTAATGAATCATTTAATGAAACTTTTAATGAATCATTTAATGAAACCTTTAATGAATCATTTAATGAAACCTTTAATGAATAGTTTAATGAAACCTTTAATGAATCGTTTAATGAAACCTTTAATGAATCGTTTAATGAAACCTTTAATGAATCGTTTAATGAAACCTTTAATGAATCATTTAATGAAACCTTTAATGAACCATTTAATGAAACCTTTAATGAATCATTTAATGAAACCTTTAATGAATCATCTAATGAATCATCTAATTAAACATTTAATGAAACATCTAATGAAACATTCAATGAAACGTCTAATGAATCATCTAATGAAACATTTAATAAAATATTTAATAAAACATCGGATCACCTGAAGATCAGGGCCCCCAGCTTCGTTAGTTAGTCTTATAAGGCTAACTAACGAAAATATCACGACTTAACCTAACCAGTCGTTAGGTCAACTGTATGCCCTTGACGATTGGTTAGGTAAAGTCGTGATATTTTCGTTAGTTAGCCTTATAAGGCTAACTAACGAAGGCTGGGGGCCCTGACCTTCAGGTGATCCAAAACATCTACTGAAACATTTAATGAAACATTTAATGAGATTTTTTTGACGAATTGCAAATTCAGGAATCTGTATAAAGAAGAACATTAAACAATATTATGTAAAATGTGTATTTATATTTTCCAAAACAACCTACGTAGGGCCTAATCAGTTAATTAGGTTAGACTATTTAACTCAAGCCAATTAAGCTACCGTACTCTGAAATTAAAATATTAGAATAGGTCTAGCCTAAGTCTAACTAATATCCTGTACTGGTAGGGGTAATTTAAATTAACTTAACCAGTATAGTTTCTAGAAACGTAGGCCATACATCAGCCCGACTTTTCAGTGAAGGCGATAAGTCTGCATGGTAATACGATAATACAGGGAGATTCACTCGCTGGTAGCCCCAGAGTATCGCTAATACAATACTCTGGGTCTACCAGCGAGTGAATCACCCTGTACCAATGTAGGTCTGTGACTGTCTTTAATTATAATCCGACTATACTTATTTCTCCCTTTTTTTAGAATCTAGACTGTCGTAATTCAAAGACAGAGACACATACACTCACACCAAATGTCCTATAACGCTTTGCGCATGCGTGCACGCGGATGATCAACGTTCAGTCGAAAATTTAAAAGCTGAAAGTTAAATGAATGATCTATCAAGTGATGATTTAAAAATTGTCACTATTGTTTGAAATATCGAATAGTTGTTTGAAATATCGAATAGTTATTTTATATTTTGAAGTCACCATTTCGAAGATATAACCGAACATCGAATTTCCTTTGAGTGTTTTTACTCTGGAAGGAAAAGTTCCGAAGTCAAAAAACTGTATTCATAATTTCCTCGTTATACGGTATCACATTTCACACACTCCGGTTGTGAAACATCATAAACCCAATAAAGGAAATGTCTCCTAGTTCCCGTGAAAGGCCCCGTTTCTTCCGGGCAAGGTTTCCTCTACGTGTTGCCAAACTTTTGAATCATAAGTCCAGTGTAATAATGTTAAACACTGATATATATATATATATATATATAATATTGTACATTTAACATGGCATCGAGACATTTTTTACTCTACCTTTTGTTTTTGTAAAACATACCTATTGCAGATAAAATACAGTACATAAACACACTTGATTAATTTAAAGAAATCCACCTTTTGATTAATTTAAAGAAATCCACCTTTTTTCGATGATCCGAGTATTATACAAACAGGAAAATGAAACCAATGAAAATTACAACGTTTCGTTACAATCATTACAAAACCTCTTCAGGGCCCTAATTAACATTTCCCTTTTCATGATAATTCAGAGAAACGTATATTTGACTTCAGGGCTCTTCAAGGCCCTAATGACTGTAGCGAAATGTTGGCTATTCATTTGTTTAAGCAGCTGATGGATTATGTGTTATGACCATGGGAGTTCCGTGTATGAAAACATACTTTTCTGTCGACCCCGGACCACTGCACTGGCACTACAGGAAAAGACACTTTTGGAATGTTTGATAACATCTTGAGTGCGAATGGAATTGATTGGGCAAGTTGTGTAGACATTTGTACTGATGGAGCCAGCCAAGGCAATGACAGAAAAGTCCAGTACAGTCGTCGTTAGCATTATTGACATTGCACAAAATGCACAATGGGTGCACTGCAGCAGCTACAGATGAGTACTTTCCTGTAAACATACGTAATCTGATGATCTGAAGACTGTGTTTAATGAAGACGTGAAAATATTTAAGTTTATAAAGGTGTGACCATTGAACTGAAGGATCTTTTCAGCTCTTTGTGATGAGGCGGGATACAAGCACCATAGTCTATTACATACCGAAGTTTGCTGATTGTCCAGGAGAAAGGTCCTCACTCGACTTTTCTAGCTTCGCTCTGAGGTGCAGCTATTTTTTAAGAACCACCCATACTGAGGACAGTGCCTGGTTCTAACAGCTAGCCTATTTGTCAAACTCCTTTTCTCTGCTCAATGAATTTTACCTTGGAGTACAAGGCTCGAGTGCAAAACCATCTTCATGTGTAGGGTAAAATTGAGGCAATGATTAAAAATACAACTTTGGAAATGCTGTTTAGAAGAGAGCACTGAGCGTTTCTCAATATTCATGATTTTCTCACAATGAATGACATGCAGCTCGAACAGGATGTAAAACTTAACTTCAGTTACACGAATATTTCTCAAAACTGGATGACGACCACTACTGGGTTCGAAACAAATTCGAGTTTTTGGAACAAGTTAAGTAATTTGTCAGTAAAAGAACAGAACATCTCTTGCTGACAGTCAGGTCAAGTTAAGGGTTTAAGCAGTCTCCTCTGACCGACTTTTGGATGATGAGATTTCACTGAATATCCACAACTTGCAAAGTAACCACTTAAATTCCAGATACTATTTTCGACAACATACTTTTGCGAGACAAGATTTTCGACAATGTCAACTATTAATAGCAAATATCGCTAAAGACTTATTGGTATGGGAAACGACTTGCGACGTAATCATAATTTCACCACTGGTCCTCCCAAAAATTACAGAACTCTCTGCGAAGAAATAGGATCATTGAATTCACTAAATGTAATATGTAAATAGCGCAAACTATTATTTTTATCAACGAAATCATAAAAAAGCACTTTTTTCAAATTATGCTCGTTTTTGCAAATATTTTCGAAGGGTATGGTGAGCGATTGCAATTTTCTTCAAGGGGTACTTGGCACTCAAAAGTTTGGGAATAGCTGCTCTACACGATGGAAAACCTTGAATTGCATCGTGAAGTAAAGTCAGACAATAAAGTAAATAATGAATTCGTATATAAGATTTCTTTGACTCTATAATATTTTGATTTATTAAAATACCGCAGTGTACAACTACCAAGAAAGGGGGAATATTTTTATTACATTTCATACACGGGAAATTCGTTGATATGTCCTGAAACATCCACTTGAGAGTCAAATCTACAGTACTTTAATGAAAAGTATAACTGTTTCAAGTACGAATGAAGTCAAGTCCTATTCAGAACAGGGTAGTATTCACTGTATTTTGAATTGCTAACAATAATGACTAAAGAATAATTCGAAATAAATAAATTAATAAACTTATCGTTCGACATTGTTTGACAGGAGAAGTCAAAAATAAGAGCGGTTGAGATGGATAACATGAGAAGTGTTTATGGCGAGCGTCGGGTTGATAGAGCAAGAAATTGCGTGGTTCTGGAAAGATGTGGTGTTCAGAAGTCAGTGGAAGTGAAAACTGAGGAAAGTGTGTCAAGTTGGTTTAGACATGTTGAGAGGATGGAAGATGACAAAGTTGTGTAAAGAGTGTATAAGAGTAGAAGATAGAAGGAAGAGAGGAAGACCGAGAAGAAGATGGATGGACATGGTGAATGATTGCGTGAGTGAGCGTGGATTTGTTCTGGGTGATGCTCGTGACTGCAAGTCGGTTAGAATGGAGGAGACTTGTTAGACGTATGTAAGTTCAGGACTCTGTCTCTTATTTTTGACAAGGCCTGGAGGCGCTACCACACATGGCGTATGTAGATGTGGAACTCTACCATGTCGGAGGGTCGCTGGTCCACACAGGAACGCCTGTGTGAATAGATGGGTGAGCTTTACTTTCTCCTTTTCTCCTTTCACTACCTTCTGTACTTCACATCCAGGTTGTTTTCTGCCTTCTCACCCAAAATCCTTGGGATATGAATTTTTTTTATAATGTATGTATGTATGTATGTATGTATGTATGTTTATTTAAAAAAGAAGATAACAATTAAAAGTTAAATTAACTTTTCTCTGAATTATCATGGAAAAGAAAATGTTAATTAATGATTATTAACACAACTTTGCTTTATTAACATTAATTATAATTATAATTAAATCATTTAACACTTTTAGTTTATTTAGCAGACATACTTATTACTACTTGAAGCCAGCGTTCGTAGCTCAGTGGTAAGACCGTTTCCCTATAAGCGAAGACACTGAAGCCGGGGGAGGGGGGGTGAATCCCGATGATGTTAGTAATAATAATATTACAGAAATTAGAGTAATGGGCCGCATTTGTTGGCCTGAACGATGAGCCATTTTCTGACCTATCAGAAACTTTTTCAAAAACTTTTTAATCTACGATGAGTGACTGAATG
This sequence comes from Bathynomus jamesi, assembly GCA_023014485.1. Classification (NCBI taxonomy): domain Eukaryota; kingdom Metazoa; phylum Arthropoda; class Malacostraca; order Isopoda; family Cirolanidae; genus Bathynomus; species Bathynomus jamesi. The sequence continues at coordinate 142,173 of JAJOZX010004588.1, read as the reverse complement.
AGTGATGGTTTGAGGGCTCACAGCCCCCCCTCCCCTCTTCTTTCAAGGTTATGAGTAAATTTAGCCATTTAAAAAAGTTCTATAGAGAGAGGCTTGGAACATGCCTCATTCGATTTGGGAGGTAAACAGTGAACCTAGAAAAGATGGTTCCCGATATGACTGAAGTTGTACCATTCTATGATAATTTAATTTTGATAATTTAACAGTACTTCATCAAAAAGTTTTTGATAGATTCCCAATGAAGGATAAATGTTAATTTTTGTTAAATGTAGTAATTCATTTCGGTGTAAATCAAGGATGATTTTTCGTAATTCTTCGTAAACAGTTTATATAAACCAGTTGTGAAAATTCTGCCATACTTGTAAAGACGGTTGACAAAGGTAAATAGACGCCTTGGGTTTTTCCACAGTTCTTGGTTTGATAATGAAAGTGAATAAATAAAATAGATTTGTTGAATGAATATATTTGGAATCGTGTTGCTTTCCTAGTCAAATTATATAAAGCTGACACAAGTAGTTCTGGCATTCCATTGATACGCTTTGCAATTTTTGTTTCCGAGGACAATCATCGTGGTGTCTATTTACTTCTGTCAACCTTCTGTAGTCTACTGTATAATGAAAAACACCGTTTTTTTAATAATGAAAAACACCTTTTTATAATGAAATACATCTTTTTTATAATGAAATACATCTTTTTTATAATGAAAAACACCTTTTTTATAATGAAAAACACCTTTTTTTAATAATGGAAAACCATAATTTTTTGTTCTGCTATTATGAAAATAAAATTTTTAAGAGAGAAAAAATTCCCCTAATTTACGGAAACATTTTACGTAGCCTAATTTGTTGAAAGTTTCTTTTAGACTTATCAGCACTTTTCTTTCTTGCTATCATGAAGTTAATTTTAACATAATAGCAAAAGGTAACATAGCACTATCCTATAAGCGAAGTAAAAACACTAAGGTCGGGTCGGGGGTTCAACAAACGATGATGCTAGTTAATTATAACCCGGAAGCTAGTGCAATGGTTCGCATTAGTTGGCCTATCCCAATTTGTGGCGATGGCTCCCCCATTCCTGATAATTACCTTAAATGCAAAGCGGTCTTTATGCAGTCTTGACGAAATACATCTTATTACCATTAATTATAGTTTAATAAGAAGTAATCTAAACTAGGACTTTGCAACTTTTTGGGGTGAATGTACCACTTTTTGCCACCATGCTCTTCTTAATACCACTGTTAAGGAAGGAAGAAAGGCGCACATAGCACCTAACCAGAACTGTAGGGAGGGGATTGTAGTGTTCAGTCCTCCTGAATTTTCAGCCTTATCTAAAAAGTTACATTTATTCTAATGATATTCATTTTGATTTTGGCCTTAAATATTATTGTTAAATAATTTGAAGTCTAGCTGGACGGCAAATTGTATAGCAGGTAAACCCGCTGTCGGAAAGGTAAAGTGGATTATTCATAGGCTGACCATATTTCCTTGAGACAAAAACGAGACACTGGGATGGCAAAAAAGGGACGGGGGTTATGTAATATTCTGTATTCATGAAAAAGTAAGTACATAAACATCTTGAGCTTACAATTATTCTTCAGTGACAGAACCCATACAAAAACCCATACAAAACGGTACTGTCCCGTTCAAAACGGTACGTATGGTCAGCCTAATTATTCATCTACATCTAATATTACTTTCGAAAACATTATCACGAGAGTAATCATCAATTAACAAGCTTGCGCATTTATAATCCTCCTGCGTAGCACCTAAAAGAGGTGGTACGCGGCATACCACAGGTTGGGAATCGCTACTCTAAAGTAACTGCCTGTTTTCTTGGACACCAAAAATAAAACCTTTTCTAATCTGAAGGAATCCTTCCCACGACTATCCATAGTAATCAATTAGGAGGGCCAAAAATTGGTACAGCGCTCAGGCCAACAAATGTGGTCCATTGCGTTAACTCCTGTACTATTATTATCAGCACTATCGGGATACGAACCACCGATCTCAGTGTCCTCACTTCGTTTATGGGAAACGGTGTTACCTACTGAGCTGCGGACGCATGCGAGCCTTTATCCATACCTACTGTTTTGTAATTACAATGTAATAATTTAATGTAATGTAATGTAATATATAATTATTATTTAATTATTTAATAAAATTTCAATATTTTAGAGTGACGTAACCGCAAAGAATACATGAATATATGCAAATATTTGAAGGAAAAACCTTAACAGACACACACACACACACACACACACACACACACACTGTATATGTATATATATTGGATGAATTTCACAATTAAACAAGCGAAATTAGTAATTGTTACACACCCACAGGGAAAAATAAAAAGCGATGCCAAGGCCTTTCGTGTATCGAAATTTGTCCATTCCTTGCCGAGTTATTTAAATTGCTCGAAAGGTCTTGGAATCCCTTTTTATTTTTCCCTGTGGGTGTGTAATATATATATATTATATATATATATATATGGGAATGAACTCAGAATGGTCCCCTGAGTTTTTTATGATACACACAGACAGTGCATGGAACAAGGAACTCTTCTTCGGACTATAGTGGATTTAATTATCCCAGAAGAGTTCCTTGTTCCATGCACTGTCTGTGTGTATCATATATATATATATATATATATATATATATATATATATATATATATATATATATATATGGAACTTTATGACATCCAGATTTTAAGAAAACCTGAATTGAAGAAAAAGATATAATAGATGCTGTTATTCTATAATTAGAATCAATTTGTCATGTTAATCTATCATTCTATTAACTCTTATTAATTTTCATTCACAACTACATTTAACATTAATATGATAAATTAAAAATAATTGATAATCAATAATTAAAATATATATATATATATTATTTTATATATATATATAATATATATATATATATATATATATATATATATATATATATATACTGTATATATATATATAGTTAACCCCTCCGTCTATGGCCCTGGGTTGGTTCGAATCGACGGGGGTTCTCGTTGGGAGGCAGCAATAGATATTTCTCGCGATAGTTTTCTATAACATTCTAATTCTTTTCTCTCGCTATAGGGTCGACAGTTGTTAATTCTTCTTTTTCTATAATACTCTGATACTTTCTCTGATACTAAAATTATCGACTTTTTTTTTATAACTTATCGACTTTACTGACTAAGTTCTTCTGAAGAGAGCCCAACTCGAAGGGGAAAATAAAAAGTTTCTCTTACTGTAATTTACTTCTAAAAAATGTACAGGTAGTGCTCTGAATTTACAGGGGTAGAGGTTCGACCTCTTTCGACCATGGCTCAGGCCGGAACCTAAAAAAATTAAGGAGGCAAGGGGCCTCTGCCCCCTCCTCGCAGCGAGGCTGCTAACAAAGGAAAGATCCGAAGTAATCGAAGTCGGAGTGAAGAAGTGACTTTTACAATTACATGCTTTATACATATAATCTAAATTTTGGGGGAATGCAGTTTGAAGGTTAAGTTTTCCCCCCTTTTAAACACATGATCAGATGAAAGATTCCAATTCCAAATGAAAATTTAAAAAAATAAAAATAAAAAATAATCGTATTTTTCGCCGAGTATATATTTCTGAAGGCGATATAATTTCGTAGTACAGGGGTTCCCAATTTATTTGAACCTCAGAACACTTTTCATTTCGCCAAGAACTTGCGGAACAGTTTTAAAATTTTTGGTGGTGCTAATTAATTATTGAAGTGAAATATTTTGCATCAAATTGAACAGCATAGTACTACATACAGGAAATAAACACTCAAAGTCTAAAGGAAACAATTATTTATTTTATTTCAGTTTAGTTAAAGCTTTAATCTTTTTAATGAGATGTATGTTTCTTGGCTTAAAAATACAAATATTTTCAATAAATATAATTTAAAAATTTGTTTAAATTATCAAAAATAACTCGCGGAACACTAAAACACTTCTCACGGTATACAAGTGTTCCGCGGAACACAATTTGGGAACCCCTGTCGTAGTAGTACATAAGTACAGTCTAAGTACATCATTGAGTACGTATTAATTTTGGTTCATTACAATTACGATTACAATTACCAATTAATTCATATTCGCTTATTATCGTTAATTATCGTCATTAAAATACATTAATTACACTATACTAAACTACTATCATTAATTACAGTTTCATTAAAGTGCGGTACATCAATTACATTATATTAAAGCATTACATTTAATTACAATTTCAGCAAATTGTTAATTGATATATCTACTACTGAAGTAATCTAAATAGGTGATACAGTTGATATAATGAAGGGGAGTTAACCGTTGTTCTATAATTTAAAGGGGATTAACAACAATGTTATATATTTATAGTTAACAATAATTACGCCAAATTATGTCAAACATTATTAAAACCTGGTTGGTTATCAGAGTTTGAAAGTCTAATTAGCCAGCGATGAGGAAAGCGGACAAAAAATATGGTGTACTTTTCATTGGAAGTACACGGACATTTATGATAACGTAATACATAAGTAATATACTTAGAATTTGAATGACAATTAGGTAGAAATAGTAAGTACAAGTAATGAGAACGGGGATAACTATGTGACGTAAGCCGATAACGAACTAGTGGCCAGGCAAGGAAACAATACAGTATATTATAATAATATAACATACAACATAACACCTTATGTTATAAATTTGTAGCAGAAGCAAGAGAGAGGATTTCGAATTCAGATGCTTGCTTTTGGCGACGTCATCGAAATTCCAACACCCTGAATCCGCAAGAATGAGCAGCTTGCGAGAGGTGAACGCACTAAAAAAAAATAATAAAAAAATAATACATGCAAACGTATTTTGCGCGATTTTGAACGAACAGGTACGGAGGCATAAAGTTTCGTACCATTTCGTAGACTGACACGAGTAAAAAATGAATATTTAATAAAAATTGATATAGGGTAGTGGTCAAGAATCAAGATAAGATATCGAAATATGGATACGACTAAACCATAGAAATGGTAGATCGTAGGGTTGTGACACAAACAAAAATAGAAAGCAACAAATAAAATTTTTATCCAAAATCGCATCACGCGACTTTGGCTTCTCATGTAAAAAATGAATATGGATTATTCATTGTTGATTTTTACACACACACACACACACACACACACATATATATATATATATATGGAACTTTGTGGCATCCAGATTTTAAGAAAACCTGAATTGAAGAAATAGATATAATAGATGCTGTTATTCTATAATTAGAATCAATTTGTCATGTTAATCTATCATTCTATTAACTCTTATTAATTTTCATTCACAACTACATTTAACATTAATATGATAAATTAAAAATAATTGATAATCAATAATTAAAAATATTTGCTGTATTAAAATACAATAAGATTTTAGTGTGTGAATTTTAATTGTTTTTAAAATTAAAATTAAGGAAAATTGATGAGGAAATTCTTTTAAAAATATTAAAAATCAGCAAAGTGGAGTGACAAGCTTGACCTTCGTTAGAATGAACAATTCGGGAGGAAGCAAAACCCAAGGTTATCTCAAATATGATAAATGAATATTTAAAATTGGCTTAAATTTTCAATTTTTGTTCACTGGATGGAATAGAAAAATTATAAAAGCCGAAAATAATACGAAAAGTAATTGAAATTTTAGTTCTTTTGTATTCAAATATTAGTTTTTATTGATTACTGTCAAGTACTTGTATGGTACACTTACTTTAGCCTAACTCGTACTTTCAATGACTACTATTTTGATGTAAACAGTCAAGAAGTAAAAAGGTAACAATCAGGAATGGTCATTTTTCCACGATGATAGGTGACAGTGATCCCAGAGGTCAGTGATAGGGTAAGTGGTTAACTAAGCCAAGCCTAGGAGCCAGCAGGTGGGAGGGAACCAGAGACTCACCGCTCAGAGTCCGCATCCCGTATCCGCTGAAGTACCGAGCACCCATTCAGTCAAGAAGTTCTGTCGAACTGATTATGGAACGATTTTTTGGTAAAACGAATTGGTCCATCAAAAAAAAAAACCGTTGGAACAATTTTCTTTTCTGGACCTATGTAAAATTGTTCCATTCGTAACACTGTCTCTAAAAATTTAATTGTTCCATTTGTCGAACTGATTATGGAACGATTTTTTGGTAAAACGAATTGGTCCATCAAAAAAAAAAACCGTTGGAACAATTTTCTTTTCTGGACCTATTTTGAACCAATTATACGACATTAAAAATTTAATTTGTTCAAAATCGTTTTAAAATCGATTTACCAAAAAATCGTTCCATAATCATTTCACCAAATGGAACAACTAAGTTTTGAGAAAGTTTTTCTGTATGGAACAACTTAACTTTACAGTTATTTACGGATTTACAGTCTGATTAAACGGATTTACAGTCTGATTAAACGGATTTACAGTCTGATTAAACGGTCTGATTAAATTTTAGCCCGTTTTAAGCATCGTTTTTACAAGTTTTCATTTTTAAAGTTAAATTTCACAGAATTAACATCAAACAAATAAATATTGGTAAGTCTTTATTCTCTTAACTTCTACTCCACATGTCAGTAATGAGGTTGGTTGATGGACTTTGTTTAACCTTTTTCCCAACATCTAAGGTCATATGAAGGAGCGTCCGTAGTTCAATAATGGGGGCCGTATTAGTTGGCTTGAGCGCAGTGCCAGTTTCTAGCCCTCCTGACTGATTCTCCTAATTCCAAACTATCTACTTTTTCACTACAAAAGAGGTCTTGATTTGATCCAATCTGAGTTGGAGGTACAACATTCTTTCAAGAGGGATAATTTCCATTTAAGATTTGAATTAAAATAATTCAAATGTCTACAAGGTGTTCATAAAACGTGTTAATTTTTTTGGCGTTGATTATTTAAAATGTTAATTACCAATAGCATTTACTGAGACTTTTCTTAATTCTTTCGCAGTTTATAGACTTTCAGTGTACAGTTAACATGAAGTTCACTGATTGGTACTTGATGATAATAATAATAATTATATACTCGTATAATCAGTCAGTGAAGAGGGCCAAAAACTGACACTGTGCTCAGGCCAACGAATGATGTGGCAGCCTATTGCTCTAACTCTTGTATCATTATTATCATCGGGATACGAACCCTCGATCTCAGTGTCCTCACTTCGTTCACAGGAAAACGACTTTACCCACTGAGCTACGGACGCTGGCCAAGAGCTCTTTTTTTTTGCGTTTTACGCGATGCTCGACTTGATGATAATTTCTCCTATTCATTAATATTATTGTTATTATTATTATTAGTAGTAGTAGTAGTAGTATTTCTAGTATTATCACTAGTAGTAGTAGTATTTCTAGTATTATCACTACTAGTAGTAGTAGTAGTATTTCTAATATTATCACTACTAGTAGTAGTAGTAGTAGTAGTAGTAGTATTTCTAGTATTATCACTAATAGTAGTAGTAGTAGTATTTCTAGTATTATCACTAACAGTAGTAGTAGTATTTCTAGTATTATCACTAGTAGTAGTAGTATTTCTAGTATTATCACTACTACTAGTAGTAGTAGTAGTATTTCTAGTATTATCACTACTAGTAGTAGTAGTATTTCTAGTATTATCACTACTAGTAGTGGTAGTAGTATTTCTAGTATTATCACTACTACTAGTAGTAGTAGCATTTCTAGTATTATCATTAATAGTAGTAGTACTAGTATTATTACTAGTATTATCACTAAAAACCATACCGAAATATTAATATTTTGTTAAAAAAACAAATCAAATACGCGAAATCCATCCAGTAACAAATTAGATTTAAAAAACAAAAATGTCTACCCTAAAATTAACAAAAAAAAGAAAAAGAAGTAAACCTATATTACATTGTTTCTGTTTTGCTTTAAATTATTAAACGCAAAAAGAAAAAAAAGAAAAAAAAAAAAAACCACGCGCAACCCTGCATAAATTTGTTCCGCAACTACAATAGGAGCACGTTCAAATGCTGGACAGATTTTCCAGTCTGGGACAGTTTGTCTGTATACATAATAGAAATTGTTTGTGGGACTGAATTTTAAAAAAAATTGAAAAGAATAAAAAAAAAAAAAGAATTGCAATTTCTTTCATATCCGATAAAATAAAATAGAGGATTTGTTTGCCGTTATTATTATAAATGGACAAATATATATATATATATATTCATTTTTGCCTACTTTTAATTAAGTGCGTTTTATCTTGTCGCGCTTTGATAGCGTTTCCTATACCCTGCAAAAGCCAACAGAGCCGCTAGTTCGGTGGGTAACACCACCGTTTACCTTATATGCAAAGGGAAGACAATGAGGTCGTCGGGGATTCGAATCCCGATGTTGCTTAGTAATAATAATAATAATAATAATAGGGGTGAAAGAAATGGGCCGTATCAGTTGGCCAGACATCTGTGCCAGCTTCTGGCCCCTCCTCAATGATTTATTATGCGGACCTCAGTGAATTGGTAACCACTGTTCTAGGCTCTTGGCTGAGCATCATCAATTAATATAAAATCTTATAAAAATATAAAATTTTTAAACGCATAATAATTTTTTTCTTTAGTTTTAGCATTTAGCAATTATTTTATTGATATATAATTATATAAAATTTTTATTTGAAATACAGGGTGTTCATAAGTTTTACAAATTCATTTAAATTTAAGTTGAGTTTGTAAAGACAATTTATGGATACCCTGTATGAAGGAAACTGAAACTACTTACTAAGCCTATTATTATAATAACAGTCAGTGAAAAGGGCCAGAAACTGGCACAGAGCTCAGGCCAACTAATGTATCCCATTGCTGTAACTCCTAATTACCAGTATCACTGGGATTCGAACCCTATAGGGAAACAGTGTTGCTTATGCATTGAGCTACAGACGCTATGGCTATAGCCTGTAGGTCTAAGTTTAATTAAAAGGCAATTTATTTTATATATTTAAACTAGATTTGGAAAGAGTACGTCAGTACTCGAGTATTCTTGTACTCGAGTACGGGTTTTTGTTGTATTTGTTTTCAATGCAATGCATTTAAATGTTCTAATAAGCTTTGCTCATGCAAGCAGCCAAGCACCAGTTAAAGTTTGAAACCACACTTTACACGTACTCGTACTCGAACACTAAAAAAACCGTACTCGTGCTCGTACTCAAGCACTATAAAGGTATACTTGTACTCGTACTCGACCATTCAAAAAATACTGTACTCGTAATCGTTCTCGTACTCGTCCAATTCCATAATTTTGGTACTCTTTCTACCTCTAATTTAAACTACACTACTCACTCAGTTATCCGTGATTAAGGGGCGATCCATGATCACGACTAACCCGATTTCACGGTTAGCTCGGTATACCCAGCCGGTTGGTGGGTAGTGCAGTCACTGCTTCCCGCCACCACTGACTGGCCTCCCACCTCGTGCGCCACTACAAACAGTATTAGTCTATTGCAGTATAATGTACAGTTAAGTAATTTGTAGCCACCACAAGACGTGAAAATCATCTCCTCCCGAAGATTGTAACCGCTCCCTCTACTAACAATGAGATCACGGACGTAAACACCGCGCAAATTCACGGTTAACTCGGTGTCATGATAACGGATAAGTTCACAATGGTCAGAATTAGTAAAGCACGATTAACTCGATTCATTGTTGAGTAAATCACGGATAACCGCGTTATTATTCTTTTGTTTTTACAACATATAACAAATGAAGTACTGAAACTAAATTTATTTTCCCCGTAAATGGCTTTGCTATTGTACAGAGTAAAAATCAATAAAGAAAAACAAAAACACTGTTATACACAGGGTAAGTCAAAATATCCTGCCTCAAATAAAAACAACTATACAATAAATACTTTTGAGGCAAGGCTTTTTACTCACCCTATATATATATATGATTCAATCCAATATATCTACAAATAAATACATCGTATGATGTTTGAGGCAAAAAAGACCAAAATCCCAAACTTCTACAAGCTCAAAGTTTAAATTTAAGCCCCCCCATTTTCAGCTCATATACAGTATCTATTTCGACACGACAAACAGTATCTGAAACTTATTTGCAAGAAAATGATTGAAACCGAATTATTCCCACGTTCGTTGCAAATAAGCTTCGTACGTTGATCTTAGATTATTTATTGATCTTCTTCGCTTTTGATCTGATTTACCTTGACAAAATAAATAAAGTAATCACGAGGCTCTCCTCCTCCTCCTCCTCCTCCTCCTCCTTCTCCTCTTCTTAATCATCATCATCATTATTATCATCATTATCATCATCATCAAAGCGTTAAGACAATAGCATCGACATTCTACAAAACTTACTTAATTTCACTTAATCTAGCGTAACCTAACGCATGCTAACCTAACCTATACTAACCAACCTATACTATGTTAACCTAGCCTAACTTCTGCTATACTAACCTAACCTAATCTAACCTAACCCACAATATACTTGTGAATAAAATGTTAAGTTAATCAGACGTCATAATCCCAAACCATAATGTAAAAGTTAATTTTTTTATAATTAACATCCTTTAAAACTATGCAGAGGACCTCCTTTCATATTTGATCGTGAGAGAAAGTTCACTCAATGAAGAGGGTCAGAATTTGGTGCAGCGGTCAGGCCAGCTAATGCGTCCTATTGCTGTAACTCTTGTATTATTAATATTATTACTAGCACTATTGGGGTTCGAACTCCCGACCTCAGGGTCTTCATTTCGGTTATAGGAAAACGGTGTTACCCAATCAGCTACGGACGCTGGCCCCAAGGGCGGTTACATTCATAGTTGAACGTAATTCCAAGGGTATTGACTAGCTACCCACCAATGTATAACCTATTGGTAGAGAGCCTGGCTCTTAAATCTGAAGGTCCTGGGTTTGAGTCTCGGGAGACTTTAGCGATTATTAAGGTACTTCTCTAGGTATTCCTTGATAGGGTAGGAGTTTGAAGATCCCACAAAAAGCTGTACGTACCCTCCGTCATAACCTCAGCTGTTACGAAGAAGGTTAAACACCCCCAATTATTATTATTATTATTATTATTATCCCTTTGGAAAATGATTTTGTGTTTCTTCGACCTGGCGAAGTGTTGCTTGTATTTTTTCCTTTCCTAAATAACTCCTGAAAGGAGTTCCTTGTACCATGCTTGCAAATTGTGAAGGCACAATGAGAACAGAGGTACTAATTCTCTTCTCCACCAAATCTCACTTATGTGTGTGTGTGTGTGTGTGTGTGTGTGTGTGTGTGTGGACCAATTACAATAATATCGGTGATTTGATAACTCAGTTATGGATCAATTTACAAACTTTACAATACCTTCTGAGGTATTTGGCTCCACTATTTATGATTGACCCTCAGTGCCATTTTCTTCCTCTATTTTATACTTTGTTATTTTTAGAAGTTAATTTCTGTTAATACCTTTTTTGTAAATTTTAATTTTTAAACTTATTATTGGTTAATTAATCTTATCGTTTATTACTTTCATGAATGTTACATTTTTTAATTGGTTTGTCTTCTGCCAATAAAGTTTATCAACCTTTCAACCTTTCAAATGTTCCGTGAAATGATTCCTCATTACACGAAGGTTAAGCTTATTTTCCCTCCTCTTGAGTTAGCTTGGTGAAGTAAAGAGTCGGTTTCTTGTGTTTTCCGCCCGGTTCATCTGGAATTGTTCTGAGCCAGGCATCTAGTCTTTTTTGAAGATATCCACCACTACATCACTAGTGTTCCTTAGTTCCTTGAGTTAAACAGTCTTGGTCCTCTCACAACAAAACTATTTTCCTTCAGTGTTGAAGATGTTCTCTGTTTATAGCCTTTAATTTGGGAACACGACACATTCTTCCTTATCTACCTTCCACAGTTGTTTGAGCGGTTATAGGGTTCAAAGTAAGATTAGGGGCTAGTTCCTCCATTATTTTCCGAGTGTAAATAATGGTGTACTTCTCTCTTTTCCTTTCCAGTGAATAAAGTTTAATTCGCGTAACCTTTCCCAGTAATTTAGTTCTTTGCATCCATTGATCTTGACTGTGAAGCTTCTCTGAATCCCTTCCAATTGACTAATGTCTTCTCTTTTTATATGGGGATGTTAAGACCGAGCAGTATTCCAACTTAGATATGATCAGTGTTTTCAATAGAGGCATTATTATATTCCTATCCCTTCATTTAAGGGTTCTTACTCAAATCGCTTTCAAAAAGTGAGGGAAACATTTGGACATCAAAATTAATGGATTTTTAGTACATGTATTTAAAATATCTTCATAAAAATGAAATGATAATATCGCTATGGATCACGTGAGCGCCACCTATTGAGAACAAATGAAACTAATAACAAGCAATATTATTGCTTGTTATTAGTTTCTTGCAACTCGCTTGGGACGTCCATTCTCATGATTGGTGGCCATAACCGCGCGGAAATTGAAATACTCATCGCGGAAATCGTCTCGAAAATAAACACCGCATACTGGTCATGGGTCTCAATCCGATATAATAATAATAATAATAATAATAATAATAATTATAATAATTATTCATATATTATAATTCCTGTTATTACTTTGGCGTGCCGTTAGCCTACTAAGAGTTCCTAAAAGTTCCCAAATAGTGCGGGGTACAATTCATACTATGTCCGGGCCTTTAAAATATGTGGGGGAGGTATATATACCCCCTGTCCCATAGGGATTTGCGCCCATGTTCTCAGTATCTGTCCAGTTATTCTTTTTGCTCTGTTTACTGCTATCTTATTTTGTGCTTCAAATTTTGCGTCATCAGTCATTACAACACCTAAATCTTTTGCTTTAGAATTTCTCTAAATTTCCTGTCCATTTGGGGTATCACTGTCATATGATAATGAACGCTGAACGTAATTCCAAGCGTATTGACTAGCTACCCACCAGAGTAACCTAGTGATAGAGCGCCTGGCTCTTATATATATATATATATATATATATATATATATATATATACACACACACACTAGGCAAATAGATAAATAAGATCCATATGAAACAATGGAACTCATTAGCTCATTCCACAATTTGCCTAGTTAAATTTTAATGAAGATTTTGTTTCACTTAATTGGAATCGTTTGTCTGAATTCGTTTCCTGAATTTTTAACTTTTTAGGAAATTCTTCCGAGTTTAATTGAAAACAATTTGAACAGTGAATACTTTAAGATAATTAACCGCATTTAAAGTGACCGCAAATACTTTAGAAACCGTAGCGGTGAATAGATTACACAGCCTGCGATGGTTTTGTTGTCCGAAATATTTTATCACTTATATAGTAATTTTTGCAAGCTGAGCTGATTCCGGAAATAATATTCATTTTTCGCCATCACGTACAGATTTTTCACAAAATGTCATATTTCATATTACGTAAGTAATTTTCATTAAAATTGACTCAATTAAATTTTGATTAAAAACTACTGCCTGTAAATGCTTCCAGATCAGAGGTGACGTCATAGCGTCTTCTAGAACATTCGAGAAACGCACCGCTAGTATATAAGTGATTGACAAGCCACGAGATGAGTCAGTCTGTCTAGTGCGTGCGAGGTTATAGTTCTTTATCATTCAAAGGTGCGCGGCGACTATCTTTCTCTTTTGAAATTTGTGCAGTTGTCGTTATGGCAACCAGAGGTGTGTAAATAGCCCAAACATTTTCTGTTATATTTGTGAAAATTTACTATGAAAAAACAAAGGCGAGATATTACAGACTTCGTCAAGAAAGCATACTATGCGTACGTCGGAGTGAAACTTGGGGATCAAGACAAATTATGGGCTCCACATAAAGTTTGCAGTGTTGGTATACCTGTACTTACTAAACCAAATACTCTTGATATAACTTCATCTGATTCGGTGTCTGATGACGATGGAAACGATGAAATTGATTGTTTTCAAACCAAAACATCAAAACATTTGGTGATCCCCAATTGTTTACACAAAGTGAACTTAATGGTTTGGTAAGAGATTTGTGTCTCCCGAAGGATTCTTCAGAGATTTTGGGATCCAGACTTCGTGCAAAGAACTTGCTTTCTCCCGGGAAGTCATTTTACTGATACAGAAATCGAGAAAAAGAATTCATCCAATATTTTTCTCAAGAAAATTCACTGGTATATTGCAACAATGTTTCGGAACTAATACTTAAGCTAGGCGCTGCAGTCTATGACCCAAATGAGTGGAGACTTTTCACTGATTCCGCCAAAAGAAGTCTAAAAGGCGTCCTCTTTCACAACGGTAACTTGTATGCATCCGTTCCTGTGGCTCATTAGGTCCACTTGAAGGAAACGTATGAAAATCTTGAGCTGCTTCTAGCTAATTAAATACAAAGAACACGGTTGGCTACTTTGTGGAAACTTAAAAGTGATTTGCATGTTGTTAGGTCGACAACCAGGTTATACAAAGTTTCCATGTGTGAATGGGATAGCCGAGCAAGAACTCAGCACTGGATAAAAAAGGAATGGACACGCAGAGTCAACCTGACACTTGGTTCTAAAAACATTCAACGTGAAAGTTTGGTTGACACAAAGAAAGTCCTTTTACCTCCGCTTCACATAAAATTGGGCTTGATGAAGCAATTTGCTAAGGCCTTGGACGAAGATGGAGATTGTTTTAAGTATCTGTGTGGTAAATTCCCAACTCTTTCGGAAGCAAAATTGAAAGGAATTTTCGTTGGTCCCCAGATTAGAAAACTGACTTTGGATGAACACTTTGAAAGAACAATGAAAAATCTTGAAAAAGAAGCGTGGTTTGCTTTTAAGGATGTTATCAGCAAATTTTTGGGGAACAACAAGGACCCAAATTACCAAAACATTGTGAACAACATGCTAAATAAGTTCAAAGAGTTGGGTTGTAATAGTTTAAAATTACATTTCTTACATTCACACTTGGATTACTTCCCTGAGAATCTTGGAGCACTCAGCGAAGAACAAGGAGACCGGTTTCACCAAGACATCAAAGAAATGGAGAAGAGATATGAGAAAAGGTGGGACATCAGCATGATGGCTGACTACTGCTGGATGTTGAAACGGGATACTCCAGAATTATTACATAAAAGAAAAGGAACAGCGCGTACATTCGAGACTAAAGGGCATAGATCTCACAAGAAAACTCGGGACAAATAAAGATGAATATGTAATTGACGTTAATAGTCTTCTTTCTTTTTAAAGTTATTTGCATTTGTAATTAGTATAACAAAGCGAAATAGGTACCTAATGTAAATTGAAATAAATAATACTTATGTTGTTGTTTTTTCCCTTCCAGTTTGCAGAAAATCCTTACGTGATAGAAAAAAATGGACACCTTATTCGAAATCAGCGTAGTTGAATTATATAAAATTAGTTATTAGTAAGAAAACAACTCTTACAAAGTTCTCATTCGCAGGCCTGTGTTATCTTTTATTTATCAATTTCTTTTGGGTTAATTTAAAGTCCAGGTTTAAACCGGGTATAAAACTTTATAAATCCCTCATACTGTTAGTTGTTTTTCGTTTCAGCATCACCCCATTTAAATTTTGGGAATCTTTAATGATTTTTTATATTATTTCTGTTTTTTTCGTTTTGGGGGAGGGAGGGAGGGAGGGAGGGGGTATTTTGCTATAGTTTTGACAGATGGCATCAACGTAGCAGTTTTTGATAAGTTAAACTCTGATGATAACCTAGAAATTCGCCCTATTTAAATTCTTGCGAAACTTTGGTTGCTATTGTCAAACACCGTCATGAAGTAGTTGTCTGCAATATTCAAAGAGGCTATGATCGAGATTCAAGAGAAACGCTGGTCAAAGTACCCAAAGAGGCTTTGTAAAGTATCCAGATTGACAAAGAGTTCGTTGCTTGATTAATGCGTTCCTTTTAGAATGTTGTTAAATTGATGTTGGAAGCACAAGTGAAAGAATATTGGTCATTCTGAGGCTTGTCATGGTTTTTTAAACTAATCAAAATATTTTTCTTTTAATCCCTTAGAAACAGTGAGAGAGAGAGAGAGAGAGAGAGAGAGAGAGAGAGAGAGAGAGAGAGAGAGAGAGAGAGAGAGTAGTAGTAGTAAGTTTTCATCCACAGATTTGTTATAGTTTATTTTTGCGTATTGGAATTTTTTAACATTTGTTTAACTAAGATTTTAAGGTTAGACTATCATTGAGTTAGCATGGTTTCTCTGAGTGTAAGGAGAACGTTTTCATAGTGAAACGGTACAATGAGAGTGGTGCATCGTCAGCTACTGTGCAAAGCGTCTTCAAAAAGTAGTTTGGTTCACGTGATGCCCTTGACAGAAAGACACTTTGGCGTTGTCAAAAATTCTGAAAGACCAGCCAATGAGGCGAACACCGGAAGTTTTTAAACACGTGCAGCTTCCACTTCAGAGAAGTCCTCGCTAGAGTCTTTGGTGTCTATTGCAATACTCTATCTGAGCTAGAACACTATAAGAAGGGGCCATATCGAATGGACTTGACGGTTTCCCTTCCAAAATTCAGCTGAGGAAGCTTGAGTGTCCAAAATAAAAAGGTTAAATTTTTAGAATTTGCCAGTACATATTCTGACTGATTGAGAATGATTCCACCATCATACCTGGTTCAGTGGTGAGGCCTATTATTACCCGCATGGGTATGTCAAAAGTAGAATTCCTGATTTGGAGCATTGGAAAAACCTTCATGTGGCATTAGATAACACGCTTCATCCGCTACGCGATAGAGTTTGGTGAATGATATCATCAAGTGTGGTGTGTGACCCAGTTTTAAATGACACAACGATGGACCAAAATACTTACCTTCGCATCTTTTGTATCAAGACACTGATATGGACAGAGTGCATTTGGTTTCAGCAGGAGGGCACAAGACATTCTTCAACAAGCGTCGTTTTGGATATTTTTCAAGAAACATTTAGACTCCTTTCTAACACGTATCCCAACCTTCACGATTGTGGTCTCGCATGGCCTCTATCACCTGACCTCAATCCCTGTCATTTCTTGTTATGGGGATACCTAAAGGAGAGAATATTCAAAGAAAATCGTAGAACATTGGAAACCCTAAAATCAGCGACTAAGGGTGAAGCTCTCTCCATTTCTACCAAAACGATGTAGGCTGTAATGAGAAATTACACTTCCTGGATTTGTCACATAATTTCGCAAAGGAAGGAAGGACCTTTTGAACATGATATTTGCTTGTACAAAAAAAAACTCTCCCATTCTTTCACAATACTGGTACCAGTTATATACACACACACATATATATATATATATATACTATGTTAGGTCGGAACTGTTTGCACACTTTCTTTAAGTGAGGTATAACCTCTCAACTCATGAAGGATTTTCCTTAAGAACTCATCGTGACCAGTGAATTCTTAATGCAACGACACCAGCTGTGGAAATGCTAAATTGTAAGCTTATCTGCACAGTTTTAAAGATATTTCGTCATTGAATGCTCTACTAAAGCATATATTTACTTTAACAATGCCGCAGTTTGATATTTGGTATATCTATTCACTCACCCATCCATCAATTCATCCATGTATTTCTCCATGTAGCTGTGTATGTATGTGTGTATTTATTACTCTCTTTATTTATATATATATATATATATATATATATATATATGAGAGAGAGAGAGAGAGAGAGAGGAAAAAAGGCTGTGTTTGCAATGAAGAAAATAATTCAACTAAATTTCATTAGGGTGGAGTGAAAAATATATTTTTTTGAATTTCAAAATGCTTGGGGTCGGGAAAGTTGCGTATTTATGTGAAACGTACTGTGTGAAATTTTTGTAATCGTACAACTATAATTAAATTGTGCACACTGAACTCAAAGTTTTTAAAAATTGGCAAAATTACTAAAATTTCGCCATTTTTATTTTGTTTTTTTTGGACATGTACTGTGTGAAATTTTCATAATTTTGTAATTTAATTTAAAAAAACTGAAAATAAAAATGGCGAAATTTTAGTAATTTTGCCAATTTTTAAAAACTTTGAGTTCAGTGTGCACAATTTAATTATAGTTGTACGATTACAAAAATTTCACACAGTACGTTTCACATAAATACGCAACTTTCCCGACCCCAAGCATTTTGAAATTAAAAAAATTAATAATAATAGCTACAGGTGGTGCTACTTTTCATTCAAATGAGGGACCCATGAAGATCATAGTCTGTCATATATATATATATATATATATATATATATACTCGACACTATATACAGGGTGTTTCAGAACCGGTCTGCCATACTTTGGTGGGTGATTTGGGAGGGGGGGGGGGTGATATCGAGTAAAACAGTTAATACAACATAACAACATAGGTGCTATTTCCAACTGTTGCGGAGCTACGGACGTTTTAAGATGTGCAAACAACAAATCCGTAGTTGTGTGTAATTCGATAGATGGCAGCACTGGTGGTAGTTTCGGTTAACGAAGTTACCACTACTAATCCTCAGTTTTTCTTTCAGTTGGTTCTGATCTGTGGTACGAGACACTATGTTACGCTAAGGTGAACAATCAAAATGAATCAACAGTTCACACCCTCTGAATACGCTGATATTCATTTCATTTATGGATTCTGTGATGATAATAGCAGAGCGGCAGTTGAGGAATATCGAAGACGTTTTCCGAACCGCCGAATACCGAACGGGCAAGTGTTTAGTGACACACACACCAGAGGTTAAGGAAAACAGTAACAATTGTTCCACGTAACCAAGAACATGTAGCACGACGACCCGTTGCTGTGGAGGAGCGCATACTAGACCTTGTACAACGTAGCTCAACTATTAGTGTTCGAAGGATTTCTAGACGAATTGGTGAATCCGCATCGCGTGTATGGCGAACCATACATGATGAGGGTTTGTATCCCTATCATTTGCAATGTGTGCAAGCTCTTCAACCGGATGATTACGATAAACGTGTTCAATTTTGCCAGTGGATGGTTATGCATCGACAAATTCTTAATCACACACTGTTTAGTGTTGAAGCACAATTCATTCGGGATGGAATTAACAATAGACGAAATACCCACTTGTGGCCCGCCGATAATCCCCACGGTATCGTTGAAAGAAATTTTCAACATCGATTCTCGGTGAATGTTTGGTGCGGTGTAATTGGAGATCAACTGATTGAACCGTTCGTTTTGGAACAACGATTAACTGCTGATATTTATCTGAACTTCCTGACGAACGAATTGCCGCTTTTGATGGAAGACGTACCCTTGGAGACAAGGTGCAGGATGTTCTTTCAGCACGATGGGGTGCCACCACATTTTGGTCGTCATGTTACGCATTACTTGAATCAGCGGTATGGGAATCGTTCGATTGGTCGTGCTGGTCCAATATCGTGGCCCCGAGATCTCCGGACCTAACCTCATTAGATTTCTTTTTATGGGGGCCTATGAAAAAGATGGTCTTACAAACGAGAGAGGAACTCTTGCATCGGATTATGGATGCCGCTGCTTACATAAGAGAACACCCGAAATGATTCAATGAGCAGTGGACTCTTGTTTGGAACGAGCAAGGCTGCGCACTGAAAACCGAGGCGGACATTTTGAACATTTATAAGGTGTATCTCATAAAATGTAGCAGTAAATACATCAGATTAATACTCTCGTTTATTTTTTTCCGTGCACCTTAAAACGTCCGTAGCTCCGCAACGGTTGGAAATAGCACCGATGTTGTATTAACTTTATTACTCGATATCACCTACCAAATCACCCCATCCCCCAAAGTATGGCAGACCGGTTGTGAAACACCCTGTATACATATCTTTTAAAAGTTCATAATTAAAACCCACTCTAATAGAGAGAGTTTATTTCCACAACAGTTTCGATGCCCACTGGCATCCTCTTCGGCTGGATACAGAAAAAAGTTATTCTGGTATTCTAGTTCGCTTTTGCTTTAGAGCACTGATAAAGAATGAAATTGTGTGGATCTGATTTGTATGACGTATCAAAACTCTTTCATAAAGGGATTTTCTTTATTTTTGGGAATATTAATAGGATCACCTGAAGATCAGGGCCCCCAGCCTTCTTTAGTTAGCTTTATAAGGCTAACTAACGAAAATATCACGACTTAACCTAACCAATCTTCAAGGGCGTATAGATGACCTAACGATTGGTTAGGTTAAGTCGTGATATTTTCGTTAGTTAACCTTATAAGGCTAACTAAAGAAGACTGGGGGCCCTGATCTTCAGGTTTGCTGTCATTCTCCTTTTAGATTAATTAAAATTTAACTCACTTGCCTCTCTCTCTCTCTCTCTCTCTCTCTCTCTCTCTCTCTCTCTCTCTCTCATGCCTGTAGTATACATATGTTACGCCCCGTTTGTGTAATTGCCCAATTCATGACATGGGCAATATAACTGCCTATTTCATGAAATGGGCAACTTCCTGCCCATTACATGAAATGGGTATTTATATTGCCCAGTTCGTGAAATGGGCGGAATTTTGCTTACTCATTTCGTGAAATGGGCATCTGTATGAAGGAAAATACAAATTTTGACTGAATCATTTATTAAAAAAGTAAAACCTTAAAAGGAGATAAGGCGAGTGATAACGATTAGTCTACATTCTTACAGGATTTGTGACTGTGACAGGCGCTGTTGCAACGAAGATTATATTTCAAACATAAACATCGTTTAGTTAGACAATTACTCCTACAATGACACCTCCTGAACCCTTGTCCTCCACAAACACTTTGTAGTTTAACGATTTCGCGAATGTTTAGTTTGTTTGAGGGAATATCGCTAGATTTAAGACCAGTATAGTGAACAGATTCAAACTGGTTCCTTGAAAGTTTACCATTTATTACTTCGACTTTTGTTCCTACTGTGTAACCACCGTCGTCCTTAGCAAGAATTATACCTATTATATTACGAGGATCACCTTTACTACGATCAAATTGAGATACTGTAACTACTACATTATAACCAACGTCAACCACTGGCAACGTTTTTTACTTCGCGTCCGCATTTTTTCTGCTTGTAGCACTATGCCCTCATGAGCTTTTTGCTGTGCGAGTACAGCAGGGTGTACACTGTACAGCAGCATCGTCTTGTGATACGTCCTTAGGTGATACTTGCAGCACGGCTGTTTCATGCGCAAGCGAGTGGTCTGGCTGTAGCGGTGGTAGTGCGGGTGTTTCAGCAACATTGTCTTGTAATACTTGCTGCACGGCTGGTTCATGCGCAGGCGAGTGGTCTGGCTCCAGCGGTGATGGTACAGGTGTTTCAGCAGCATTTTCTTGTGCTGGCAATGTTTAGGCGTTGCAAATAGGCAACTTACTGCCCGTTACATGAAATGGGCAATTATATTGCCCAGTTCATGAATTGGGCAATTACACAAACGGGGCGTGATATATATATATATATATATATATATATATATATGGACATACTTTCCTGAGCTCGAACTTAAATCTAATTATAATAAAGTTGGATTTGTTTGGATGAAACTTTGATGAATTTGTTTGGACGAAACTTTGATCTAAATGAGAAGGGTATCACCATATATATATATATATTAATAAAATAGTCAAAAGTTTTTACTTATATAAGATGTCAAATTAGCTCCAGCAGGATTCGAACCCAGGATTTCTTGAGTAGATTTCGCGGGCGGTAACCACTACGCTAGGGCATTTGCACTATATATATATATATATATATATATATATATATATATATACACAGGGTGTCTCAGAAGTCGCGTATCATAAAGCCATATTAAAATTATAATAAGGCTATTTTAACCTATAGTGCGCGATTTCTATAGGTTCTCTCTCTCTCTCTCTCTCTTTGTACATATATATATATATATATATATATATATATATATATATATATATATATATATATATACACACACACACACAATAACAAACAATAACAGAATCGTTTCAGGAAAACACCTTTTTCTTTTCTTATTTTGGTCGTTCGGGGGGCCAATTATGAGCCTCATTAAAGGTTGATCTTAATGAATAAATAGCCATTACTTTTTAAATTTGAACTTTAAAGGCGATTTTATTTTAGTTCTGAGGAAGGTATAAAAAGGCTGCCATTAACTCTTTCCCCTATAAAAAGGCTTTGCCATTTTTCCATTTTCATTTTTCCCCCCATTTTTTGAGAAAGCCAAAAATGAAATAAAAGTAAAATTATTGGCGTGGATTAGATTTTTACTCGTAAAATTGATTTTTATTTAACTCTCGTGTGTGTGTGTGTATATAAGTATATATATATATATATACATAATATATATATATATATATATATATATATATATATATATATATATATGTAGAGGTTTACAATATTTTTAAAAAAAATATTTTTCCTGTACAATTTAGATATCTGATATGACATTATCCACCCTGGGTGGCCTAGTGGTTAAGACGCTGGGCTGTTGGTGGGGCGTGGTTCGGATTCCACGTTAAACTGTAGGTCTAAGGTGGAGTGAAAAGCTTGACCTTCGTCAGAATGAACAATTCGGGCGGAAGCTAACCAAAGGTTAACCGAAAGTATATTAACAATTTTCTAATTTGAATATACCGTTGAAAGCATGGAAGCTTTTTAGGCCAAATTTATAAAATTCAGTTTATTTATTACAAAAGAGAAGTTAAAATGGCAATTAATAATAATAATAATAATAATAATAATAATAATAATAATAATAACAAATGGTAAACAAACTTTACAAAAGTAGTGTTTCATTAGTTTACGCAATTTTAAATAAAATAATTAATTTTATATTTAGTAGAAAAAATATCGAGAATAAATTATTCAAATTATAAGTGATTAATGAAATGAGCATATTTAAAAGATAGTTAATTATAAAATGGCAACTTAAGTACTATGATAATAATGGCAGTAGTGAATTTATACATCAGTAGGAGGCAATGAAGTACAATGTCAGGATCTGGAAGGAGGGGCCAAGGGAAAATGCCCGCAAAAGCGCTCCCCTCACGAAGAAGAAGAGAGCCAAAATCAAGGTCCGTTGTTTTCCAGATGCCTAGACACTCTGCGTTTAAAAGGTGGGAGGTCATAGACGGGAGGAAAGATGGATTGAGGAAGATTGCGCCAGAGTTCACCGGTTGAGTAGATGAAAGATTGAAAATACTGATTAACTCTTGCGTTAGATAGTTGGACAGAAATGGAATGAGAAAGTGTAGAAAGTCTGGTGCTGCGTGCTCTCCTTAAAGGAGTAGGCATGCAGTTAGAGAGTTCAGAAGAACAATGTCCGTTTTAATAGTGATAGTAAAGAGAGATTGAGGCAACATTGCGGCGAAGAGAGAGAGAGATTGAAGACAATCAGTAAGAGGCGGGAAATAGATGAGACGAAAAGCCTTTGATTCCACCCACCCGGTCAAGTAGAGATGTGTGGGTTGAGCCACCCCACACGTGAGAAGCATAATCCATACAGGAGCGAACAAGACCTCTGTACAGAGACAGCAACTGAGTGGAGGTGAAGAAACCGCGGAGGCAGTACAGCACAGCTAACCTCTTTGAAGTTGTTTTAGAAAGAGAGTATATGTGATACTTCTAGGAAAGATCACGAGAAAAAGAAACGTCAAGCGTGTTAAGAGAAGAGGAAGAATTGAGTTGTGTGTTGTTGAAGGTAAGGGGATAGTTGTGTGGAAGATTGTGAGGAGTAGACAGATGGAGGAACTGAGTTTTTGAGGCATTGAAAGCCACAAGGTTTTCTCTGCCCCAATCAGATATGGCAGAAAGATCAGAGGTCAGGTGTTCCATAGGAGTCCTACGCGAATCATGAAGTGACTGCTGTGAATGGCGCTTTAGGAAGCGGGTGGAGAAGTGAAGAGTGGAATCATCGGCATAGGAGTGAATAGGACAGGAAGTACGAATTAAAAGATCATTAATAAATAAAAGGAAAAGAGTGGGTGACAGAACAGAACCTTGAGGAACATCACTGTTAATAGCTTTAGGAGAAGAACAGTGGCCATCTACAACCGCAGCTATAGATCGGTCAGAAAGGAAATTAGAGATGAAGGAACAGATAGAAGGATAGAAATCGAAGGAGGCCAGTTTGGAAATTAAAGATTTGTGCCAGACTCTATCAAAAGCTCTTGATATGACTAGCGCAATAGCAAAAGTTTCACCGAAATCCCGAAAGGAGGATGACCAAGAGTCAGAGAGATATGCAAGAAGATCGCTAGTAGAGCTTCCCTTGCCGAATCCATACTGACGATCTGAAAGAAAATTGTGAAAAGAAAGGTGTTTAAGAATCTTTCTATTAAGGATAGGTTCTAAAACTTTGGAAAGGCAAGAAATCAAAGCAATTGGACGATAGTTGGATGGTTGAGAGCGGTCACCCTTCTTTGGGGCAGGCTGAATGAAAGCGAACTTCCAGCAGGAAGGAAAAGTACCAAATGAGAGACAAAGACGAAAGAGTTTGTCTAGACAGGGTGTCAGCACAGAAGCACAGTTCTTAAGAACAACAGGAGGAACACCGTCAGGACCATACGCCCTCCTAGAGTTGAGCCCAGATAGGGCAGCAAAAATATCATTTGAAGAGATTCTAATTTCAGACATAATAAAGTCAGAGGAAAGAGGAGATTGAAGAACAGCACCGGAATCGTCCACGGTTGAATTGAAAGCGAAAATTTGAGCGAAGAATTCAGCTTTGTCAGGAGAAGAGACGGCAACTGAGCCGTCGGAATGGAAAAGAGGAGGGAAAGAAGAGGATGTAAAGTTGTTGAAGAGGTTCTTAGCTAGATGCCAGAAAGAGCGAGAAGAATTAGAAATGGATAGATTTTCACATTTTTGTCTGCTGAAGGAATTTTTGACGAGTCGAAGAACAGATTTTCCACGATTCCGTGCAGAAATATAAGCTGAGTGAGAGTCAGAAGTTGGATGGCGACGGTACCTTCTGAAAGCCTCCTTTCTGTTGCGGAAAGCATTAGAACAAGTAAAGTTAAACCAAGGTTTTTTTTGCATTAGTAGTAGGAATAGAATATGGAATGTACGCCTCCATGCCCAAAAGAATCACCTCCGTGATGCGCTCACCACACTCGGAAGGGCCCCAGCCACGGAAGCAGTAATCATTCCATGGGAAATCAGAGAAGTACTGCCTAAGGGCCTCCCAATAATCGGCGCCGAAGTGCCAAAGGCGCCTCCTCTTGGGAGGATTCAAAGGTCGAATTGGATAGGAAATAGATAGGACAGGAAATAGATATAAGATTGTGATCGGAGAAGCCCAACGGAGAAAAAAGTTTGACAGAGTAAGAAGAAGGATGAGAGGTAAGAAATAAATCCAGAATGTTGGGCCTATCTCCAAGGCAATCGGTGATACGAGCAGGGTGCTGTACAATCTGCTCCAGGTCATTTGGGATGGATGTAAAAGTTGTAAGCTAGTCCACCAGGGATGTCAGTGAAATGGGAGGAAAGCCAAAGGTGGTGGTAAACATTGAAATCTCCTAAAATGGAGATATTCGCAAAGGGAGAGCGGGACAGAATGTATTCCACTTTAGAAGTGAGGTAGTCAAAGAATTTTGGATAGTCAGTAGAATTAGGGGAAAGGTAAACAGCGCAGATGTATTTAGTTTAAGATTGGCATCTAAGCCATAGTCAGAGGGTATAGAATTTGGAAGATTCGATTTCGGGAATACGAGAACAAGTTAGGTCATTGTGTACATATACTCAACATCCACCTTTGGAATCAAATTAAATATAGAGAAAGTAAGAGGGTACAGAAAAGGGGTTGCTGTCAGTTGTTCCAGACACCTGAGTTTCAGTGAGGAAAAGAAGATGGGGTTCAGAGGAGGGGAGATGGTGTTCAATAGATTGAAAATTTGAGAAAAGGCCACGAATATTGCAGAAATTTAAGAAAAGTGAATCAGATAGAGGCCCAGAACATCTCGAATGGGCAGTAGCAGATCCAGCCCCGCTGCCCGAGTCTGCGTTCCCGGTATCGGCATCGGGGAAGACAGAAGTGAGGACATTTATGGTCACCTCCCCAGGGGACTCCGAGGCTCTTGAGGTTGATGCCACTTTTTTATTTAATTTTTAAAAGATTATGTAGCCTGAAAGGCGCATGTATAGGGTGTCCCAAAAAAAACTATATACTCTTCATAGCATCATATATTTTATAATTTAAAAAAAACCAAACAATATATTGTTATAGCAATTGCCAATGAAAGGTAAATTAGTAATCTAAGTGATCAAAATGTTATAGCGAGTTGTTTGCATATAAAATTTAATTAACTACGCCAAGTGCTCAAAATGTTCTCCGGCGGCATGAATGCACTTTTGAATGCGTCGACTAAGCCTGGCCTTGTTTTATCAAAGGCCTTGTAATGGCGAAGCCTATGGACCGAACGTAGTCTAGTCACTCACTAGCTTGCTTCGGACTTAGCCTACGCACTCATTCCACGATACAAACTCTACAGCATTCACCTTTATTCAGTTCAGCAAAAGAACCCATGTTGCGTAAACGTTTGACACTGGAGCAACGAAAAAGTGTTCTGAAATGGTATTGGAAATTTGAGAATGTGTTCGAAGTCCAGCGGCAATGGATCCGGGAATTTGGTACAAAGCCACCGACACGTCTCGCCATTACAAGCATCCGTGACAAGTTTGAGGCAGAGGGATCTGCTCAAGATATGCACAAGCGAAGATCTGGACGACGCAAATCAAGTGCGAGTGATGAAAACTCCGTTTTAGTGTTGCAAAAATTTAATCGATCACCACAAAAATCAGTTAGGCAATGCGCCCGTGAGACCGGAATCAGCAAATCAGGTGCTCACCGGATTTTAAAGTCGGCAAAATGGAAAAGCTACATTCCAAGTCTGTTACACGCCACGACTGAAGATGACCCTGATCGCAGACTCGAATTTTGTGAATGGTTTCAGTCAATGGAAGCCGAAGACGTACAGTTTGCCAACAAAATCGTGTGGTCTGATGAAGCTACCTTCAAGCTGAATGGCACAGTAAATCGACACAACTGCAGGTACTGGTCACTTGATAATCCACACGTTATGTGGATAAACATGTTAATTTACCAGGATTAACAGCATGGTGTGGTTTATCATCCAGGGGTTTGGTTGGACCATTTTTCTTTAATGGGACAGTTACCGGTGCCGCATATCTCGACATGCTGCGGACAGAAATTATACCTGCAGTTCGGAAGTTGTTTGGAAACGACGACTTTTACTTTCAACAAGATGGAGCCCCCCCTCATTATCAGTGTGATGTCAGAAGGTACCTCGATGAAACGTTGCCTAACCGTTGGATAGGACGAAGAGGAAGCGTTGAGTATCCTCCACGTTCACCGGACTTGACTCCACTTGATTTTTACTTGTGGGGCTACCTGAAGGATGCAGTTTATGGTACAAGACCTGCAACACTCGAACACCTTAAGGATGCAATTAGGGAAAAGTGCGGGACCATCACAGCATCCACTACTTGGCGTAGTAAATTAAATTTTATATGCAAATAACTCGCTATAACATTTTGATCACTTAGATTACTAATTTACCTTTCATTGGCAATTGCTATAACAATATATTGTTTGGGTTTTTTTTAAATTATAAAATATATGATGCTATAAAGAGTATATAGTTTTTTTTGGGATACCCTGTATATGTAGTGAGGAATAGAGAGAGAAGTGTCTAACGTCCCTCCGGAGTACTTCCCTGATCGACTGGTGTTTACAATTTCCTCCTCGATATATATATATATATATATATATATATATATATATATATATACTGTATAACCGTATATTCAGAATTTAATTGCTGGTACCAAAATTTTAAACTGTTAAATCTAATAATATTTTGATTGTAAATGCTCCATCGTATAAAGTTTTCATTTTTAAATATTGGAATAGAAAATAGACAAAAATCCCTTTTAATATTACTTTTTCAAGCTTCACCAGTTCTTTAATTCAAAGGAATGATAAAAATCTGTTGTGAATCTCATTTATTTATAGATATGGTTGAATTGCTCATGTCGAGGAGCTTAAGATCTTTATTTATGTATAAGTGATTTTTAGCAATGTAATTCCTCACGTATATGAAGAGCTATGATGCATCACGACGGGCCGCAATACAACACACACACACACACACACACACACATATATATATATATATATACATATATATATATATATACACATACATTATAACTGCAAACACGCAGTATAATTAACGTAAAGAACGACGCTTTGTATAGGAGAATTATCCGCGCAAGATGAGAGCGAAAGAACGAAACAAATGAAAAAATGAGGTACCCACCCGGGAATCGAACCCGGGATCTTCCGATTGCCGGTCAGATATGATAACCACTACACCACAGGCCTCACCCAAACAAATGTCGTAATCCCTCTACATATATATATATATATATATATATATATATATATATACAAAAAAAGAGAGAGAGAGAGAGAATTTCTGGGTGAAGATGTTCACCACGTCATTTAAAATTCAACCCTAAACGTTTGTTTATCCAACTCGTTTTAGATAATAGACTTATTTATTCAGTAACTTTTTTATACTCTAAAAAGTTCGGTATTTACAATTATCAAAAATCTTCGACACAACCTGGTGTGTGTGTGTGTGTGGGGGGGGGGGGAGATACAATAACTTATCGTCGCGTTTCTCCGCGTTCGAGAAAACGACAAATACGATAATGGAGGATTGATTATTATTATCGTTTTGATTAAAAAAGTTGAGGAAAAATTATGAAATTTTATTTCATTTGAACTTTAATTCAAATTTTCGATTTTATTTTAATCTAACGACAAGTTCTCGTTACTCGAAAACTTCAAGAGGGCTCCCGGTAGCTCAGTAGTTACGGCGGCGAACTCTGAGTGGTGACGCTCTGGTTCGCTCCCGGCTGCTGGTTACTGGGTTGGGTTGAATTGGGCGCTTACCGTGTTAATGCTCGTGCTAAGGGTGATCCTTAAAGCCAACTCACTCCCACATCGTGGGGAAATGAGCTTCCTAGCTGAAAACTTCAAGATGACCTTAGTTAATACTTTTTGTAATGATAATAATAATATTAATAATAACGTTTGGTGTTGTTTAATTAACCCTTTGACGACCAGTATATGTTTTTTTGAACTTAAAAGTTTAAGTTTTATTGTTATTTACAATTAGATATTAGTAACTATAGTCACTTAAATGACCCATTTTTGCGTTAATTTTCCGACAACTAAACGATACCTGTATAAACATGTAGATGTATTTGTAGAAACGTTGCTTCATTGTACAATTTATATTATTATTTCCTTGGGACAAATATGTCCCTTGGTCCTCAAAGGGTTAACCTCCTTCGTAATGAAAAAATGAAGCGAAATGAAGAACTGAGGTCGAAGGTTCGAATCCCGATGATGCTAGTAATAATAATGTAGGAATTAGAGCAATGAGTAGGGTGGCCAGACGTCCGGCTTTAGGCGGACAGTCCGCCTTTTGAGCACTCTGTCCTTAGGGTGGCCATTTCCAAATTTCCAAAAAGGAGGACACTGCGGATGTGGCCGTACGTTAACATATATATATAAAATATATATATGTTAACGTACGGCCACATACGCAGTGTCCTCCTTTTTAAATGGCCACCCTAGCAATGAGTCGCATTAGTTGGCATGAGCGCTGCTCCAGTTCCTGGCCCTCCTGACTGATTATTATCTAAAAAGACCCTACGCTGTTTTATCTTCGCTGATCTAACGAGAAGCGGTGTTATGACATAGCCACGTTAAAGCCCACTTCTTTAACAAAGAAGCTACAAAAAGAAATTATTGGTCAAAAACCACTTATATACTAGCACTTATAATCAATTTTAAATACACAATTACTTGACTGGTTTTCATCGGTAGTACGCTACAGAACATACGAGGTAATTCATAAGTCATGTCCCAAAGGTATTTATTTCAACAATTAATTTTGGGACAAGACTTTTGAATCACCCTGTATTATAGCTAATACTTGAGCATGTTATTTATATTTGATCATCAATGAGTATAAAACATGGCTTATAACAATGTTACTGATATGGAAAAGCCTCTTATTTTTGACACTTAACTGATTCGAAAGACTAACCACAATATTTAACCTCTTTTGGACCACAGGGTCGAATTTGTACCGTTTCTAATACACGCACTTATAACTTAACCCTACAAAAAATTCAGTCGTTAAGAGGTTAACTCATTTCCTTGAACATATGAAGTGAGGGGCAAACTTTGTTCTTAATATTTCTTTCAATTTGTTAATTTCGTTAATGGAAAATTTCAATTTTGATACCCTAATATATATATATATATATATATATATATATATATATATATATATAAAATGTATTATAAAATAAATGGAGGAGATTGTAGACATCAATCGATCAAGGAAGTACTCCAGAGGGAATGTTAGGCAGGAGACAGGAAGTGCTGGAATTCCCATTTCTCCTGTCACTGTCCTCCTTAGCTGATCTTTTTTCGTGTCTCATCTACCCTGTGAGCAGCCCAGCATGCTCTCAAACACACGCTTCTCCCTCTATTCCTCCCTACAAAATCTTTCCAAAATTTCTGAAAAAAAAAAATGGTATCATTGAACCTTTTTGGCTCTCTCCTTCTTCCGTAGAGGGGTCACTTTTGAGGGCGTTCGCCCTTGGTCCCCTCCTTGTTACATTAAAAACATGAATGAAAAAGGTTGTGGGTGTTGTTGTGGGTTGTTTGGTTTTCACCCACGATTTTATTTATCATCATCTGCAGGCGATCTTCTCTTCCGTGCTATAGATTCGTACCTCTTCCCAGACGGATTACCCAAATGGTAAACCACCTTTCTTACGGGTTCAGGGTTTAAATAACTACGTACATTTGCTATGTACATTAAGTTTTTTTTAATTCGTGTAGTAAATATGATCGAAGTCCATAGCTCTGCTCGATCCTTAATGTGAGTATAATCATAGAAATTATTAATTTGGGAGGTCTCGGTGTCTCTCTCTCTCTCTCTCTCTCTCTCTCTCTCTCTCTCTCTCTCTCGGCTGCGTTGAGCATTAGCTCTCAACTCTTATATAGCCACGATCACAAATGGGGGATGGTACGTGAAGAGGGGAGGGGAATATCTAATACGTAAACAGATTCTTAAGAAAGAAAGTGCGTATTAGTTCATCATAATTTTTTGTTTTTTTCCTACTGGATCGTCATTATCTTTACATCGAAATAAAGAACAATAATAAAAAGCGTTCAAATCTAGTAAGTTTATTTTAAGAATATTTAATTACTAATTAATTATTAAATCAAACACTTAAATTAATACCATCAAGTACCATCAAAAATCCTGTAAAGTTACTTTAAGACTGTTCAATTAATTATAATTTGTTCCTTACCAGCAGCTTGATATTTTCTATCAACCCTGGGTTTTTCTTCCTTACCAGTAGCTTGATATTTTCTATCAACCCTGGGTTTTTCTTCCTTACCAGCAGCTTGATATTTTCTATCAACCCTGGGTTTTTCTTCCTTACCAGCAGCTTGATATTTTCTATCAACCCTGGATTTTTCTTCCTTACCAGCAGCTTGATATTTTCTATCAACCCTGGGTTTTTCTTCCTTACCAGCAGCTTGATATTTTCTATCAACCCTGGGTTTTTCTTCCTTACCAGCAGTTTGATATTTTCTATCAACCCTGGGTTTTTCTTCCTTACCAGCAGCTTGATATTTTCTATCAACCCTGGGTTTTTCTTCCTTACCAGCAGCTTGATATTTTCTAGCAACCCTTGGGTTTTTCTTCCTTACCAGCAGCTTGATATTTTCTATCAACCCTGGGTTTTTCTTCCTTACCAGCAGCTTGATATTTTCTATCAACCCTGGATTTTTGTTTTTCGTTTGTAATCGCACTGCGACACAAAACATTCTCGTGATAGGCGATTCTGAATTACTTTCGGTTGAATTATTTTTTCCAAATTTTAAATTACAAGGGGCAACAGCACCCCTAAATTTTTTATGGGGGGCAACAGCATCCTTAGCTTTTTAACAATGGGCAATAACATCCCTAACTTTTTCACAAGGGGATCAACATCCCTAAAATGATTGTAAGGGACAACGACATCCCTAATTTTATCACAAGAGGCAACAACATCCCGAAATTTGACATAAGGGGCAACAACATCCTTAAATTTGTTATAAGGGGCAACGACATCCCTAACTTTACCACAAGGGGAAACAACATTCCTAAATTTGTTATAAGGGGCAAACACATCCTTAACTTTTTCCACTGAGTCTCATCTATTTCAGCCACCTCTTCACATATAATGACATTTTCATATATTTTTTTGTATATATATTTAAAATGCACTTCCACACTTCCATGCGTCTTATGAGACAATAAATCATCCATCCTGTTAATCATTGCCAAGATTTCATTTATACCTGACTTAATTATCTCGTTCAGTTTCGCTATTTCATTCATCGTTCTATTTGTTATTTCTAATTTATAATTTTTAACAAATTCTACGTCAGACTCAGATACAAACTCGGAGAATATATATATATCGCGATCCTTTAAAAAACTTCGAGACAAAATCCAAGTATTTTTTCTCTCTCTCTCTGACTAATTCGTATGGACATAATCATTCAGTTTGATTTCAAGAGTTAAATTTTTTTCCCTCACGGTCCATTATTTTAATAAAATTTAACAACTTTAGTAATTAAAATAACAAAAAAAATTTGTACAGCAAATTTAATGCAAGTAGTCATGTAGTCGATTCTCAAGCATAAAGTTGAATTCGATGCTCTCGTACCCTTCCTAGTCCCAGAACGTTGTCGATTCTCAAGTATAAAGTTGAATTCGATGCTCTCGTACCCTTCCTAGTCCCAGAACGTTGTCGATTCTCAAGTATAAAGTTGAATTCGATGCTCTCGTAGCCTTCCTAGTCCCAGAACGTTGTCGATTCTCAAGCATAAAGTTGAATTCGATGCTCTCGTAGCCTTCCTAGTCTCAGAACGTTGTCGATTCTCAAGCATAAAGTTAAATTCGATGCTCTCGTAGCCTTCCTAGTCCCAGAACGTTGTCGATTCTCAAGCATAAAGTTGAATTCGATGCTCTCGTAGCCTTCCTAGTCCCAGAACGTTGTTGATTCTCAAGCATAAAGTTAAATTCGATGCTCTCGTAGCCTTCCTAGTCCCAGAACGTTGTCGATTCTCAAGCATAAAGTTGAATTCGATGCTCTCGTAGCCTTCCTAGTCCCAGAACGTTGTCGATTCTCAAGCATAAAGTTGAATTCGATGCTCTCGTAGCCTTCCTAGTCCCAGAACGTTGTCGATTCTCAAGCATAAAGTTGAATTCGATGCTCTCGTACCCTTCCTAGTCCCAGAACGTTGTCGATTCTCAAGCATAAAGTTGAATTCGATGCTCTCGTAGCCTTCCTAGTCCCAGAACGTTGTCGATTCTCAAGTATAAAGTTGAATTCGATGCTCTCGTAGCCTTCCTAGTGCCAGAACGTTGTCAATTCTCAAGCGTAAAGTTGAATTCGATGCTTTCGTAGCCTTCCTAGTCCCAGAACGTTGTCGATTCTCAAGTATAAAGTTGAATTCGATGCTCTCGTAGCCTTCCTAGTGCCAGAACGTTGTCAATTCTCAAGCGTAAAGTTGAATTCGATGCTTTCGTAGCCTTCCTAGTCCCAGAACGTTGTCGTCTCAAGCATAAAGTTGAATTCGATGCTCTGGTAGCCTTCCTAGTCTCAGAACGTTGTCGTTCATTGATGTTTTCTTCATTTCTTCAGCGAGGATTCTTCGTAAAATATCTTCAGCCAACAAATCTTCTTTCTGTGAATACGTAAATCTTCTTTCTTCATCAAATTGTTTCTATTCTTCGTATTTTTCTTGTAAATCTTCTTTCTTCTTTCTTCTTATTTATTCTTCAACCCCTTCCCCTCAAAAATTTTGTAGGTGAAACAGTGAAATACCAGATGAATAATTACGTAGAACCTGACACCATTAATGTACAGGGTGGGCCATAAATCGCTTTACCGGAGTGAGTTTTGTTATAATACAAATGTAAAGCTACTTATGGTTCACCCTGTGTTATAAAATAATGATGTCAAATCCTTTTTCGGTGTTTTTCCTTAAACCACGATTTTATTTTCATTGGAAGTCGGCGATCTTCTTTACCGTGCTGTAGATTCATACCCCTTCCCAGACGTATGACCCAAGTGGTAAACCACCTTTCTTACGGATTAAGGGTTTAAATAACCACGTAGATTTGCTATGTACATTAATTTTTTTTAATTCGTATAGTAAATATGATCGAAGTCCATAGCTCTGCTCGATCCTTAATGTGAGTATCATATATCCACTCAGAAATTATTAATTTGAGAGGCCTCGGTGTCTCGGCCTTATTTCTCTCTCTCTCTCTCTCTCTCTCTGTGCTGCGTTGAGCATTAGCTCTCAGTCCTTATATAGCCACGATCATAAATAGGGCATAGTACTCGAAAAGAGGGAAGGAATATCTAATACGTAACCAGATTCCTAATAAAGAAAGTGCATATTGGTTCAACAAAATTTCTTTTTTAATTTTTTGTTATATATATATGTAAAGAGAGAGAGAGAGAGAGAGAGAGAGAGAGAGAGAGAGAGTGAGTATAATTTACTCGTGGCTTATTCAAATCGATTGATCTAAAACAAAATTTTTAGCTTTAAAATCAAAAGTGCTCTTCAGTCACTCGACTCAAGACTAAAGGAAATTTGACAAATTAATTAAAGTAAATATTCAAACAATGTTATACGTCAAGTGTTGACCTAAAACATATAAATTAATTTTTTTCAAATCCTCTAAATTTAATACCCGTAAAAGAATAGGATCTGTCCGCCCCCCCCCCCACGAGAAACTTTGTCAAAATAAGAGTTATGCAAATAATTGAAAACTCATCCCAAGAAGGTTGAATGAATATTTTTTAGACGTCGAAAGGAATGCATCTTTAAGTGTTCCACACATCCCGAGTTCCTACAAAGGCTTTATGAGGAAGTTAAAGAAATTGTAGAGACTTCGTATGGAGTTTATACCCCAAAGGAGATGTACTAACAACCATATAACGCTTACCCAAAACTATGTAGAAATTGTGCCACTGATTCATAACCGAACGGATTGTACAAATCAGTGGTCGGCAACCTCTGACCCGCTGGTCAATTGTAGTATATAGTATAAATAAAATAATAAATATTACAGTATTACACGAAGAGTTTTTTTTATTTTAAAATGTCCCAAAAATAGTGTATTTTGTTTTAAATTTTGAACACTGACCTATTATCAAATTACCAATAAATCAAATTGACCCAATTTCAAAAAAGTTGCCTACCACTGGACTATAAATCATGTTACGATATTATCACCAAATCCCTCCAGTTTTGCGTACTTGCTATGTCTAGACAGGAACCTTATTTTGATGCTCTAAAACAAGGTGTCCCCAACCCGTGGAGTTGCTCTCGGGCAACATGTTGCTTCCTGAGTTGTTTCAACTGATGAGAGGTCAGTAATAGTAACAAAATAGTAATAATTAAGTGCAAATTACTTGAATAAAATAGTAATTTTATGCCAAAATCAACTCAACGACTCTCTACACTCAGAGACTTTAAGAAGTTGGCAGATAATATAGAGTACGAGGTTTCCCATTAGAGGTAGGCCTACGTATGGTTTAGGTATTCGATAGGCATAGATATTTTAAAATATCGATGTGGCTCGCCGCTACTTTTAAAGTGATTCATTGCCGATAAGAGGTTGGGGACCACGGCTGTAAAAAGTTTTATCAAACTCTACGAATGATAGTTTGGCTAAAACTCAAGAACTTTGGAACATGGTGTAAGAAGGGTATCACTAGACTTTTTATAATCACATTTCAGTAATGCAACTCGCCATTATCAGACTGAATAACTACGAGACACACGGCATGCTGCAAAGTTTTGCATGGGGCCCATTTTATTTCTATGATGTATGAAAGATTTTAATACGTTGAGAAATAAACCTCAGGAAAAGCATATGTAGCTTTGAACGCTTGAATGTTTGTAATAGTTTAACTTCGCTCGCAACGCAAAAGTCATGTGATGGAGGGGATCTACAGCTTTACTACGTGGAATCTGAACCATCTACGGGTTGCTACATCGCTTTAACTCATAGAACGGTCATCCATCCTACGATTGAAGAGACCCATTGTCACGTAACCTCGCTGATAATAATAATAATAATAATAATAACAATAATAATAATAATAATAACAATAATAATAATAATAATAATCTTTATACAGAAAGAACACATTACTTAACATATACATTACATCCATACTGGTTTACACAATATTGAAATTAACTCTGATGTAATGGGAAGCAGTGTTGTGAAGTGGCTATAACGTAGCTCCCTTGAGCACGTTTAAAAAACTATAAAAAAAATATGTCTAGAAATATTTTAACTTAAAGTGCTATATTTATATATATATATATATATATATACACACCTTACCTTACAATCTTACAAAAGTTTCGCGCGATGATTCCTCATTTCGCGAAGGTCAAGCTTGTCGCCCCTCCTCTCGAATTGGCCTGGTGAAACAGTGGGTTGGTTTCTTGTGCTCTCCACCTCACATAGCCAGGTACGCCCGGCTAATCGGGGATTGTTCTGAGAAAGGCGTCTAATCTTCTTTTGAAGATGTCCACCGCAACATCACTCGTGTTCCTTAGGTCTTTGGGCAGTTGATTAAACAGTTTTGGTCCTCTCACAACAAAACTATTTTCTTTCAGAGTTAAGGATGTTCCCTGTCTCGCCTTTAATTTGGGAATACGACACAGTCTACCGTTTCTACTTTCCACCGTTGTTTGGGGAGTTATAGGGTTCAGAGTAAGATTAGGGACTAGTTTCTCCATTATTTTCCAAGTGTAAATAATGGTGTATATCTCTCTCTTCTCCTTTCCAATGAATATAGGTCTAGTTCGCGTAACCTTTCCCAGTAATTTAGTTCTTTGCACCCGTTGATCTTGGCTCTGAAGCTTCTCTGAATCCCTTCCAGTTGTCTAATGTCTTCTTTTTTTATATGGGGATGTTAGGACCGAGCAGTATTCCAATTTGGGTATGATCAGTGTTTTCAGTAGAGGAATCATTACATTCCTATCCCTTCGTTTAAAGGTTCTCAATATTTGCCCCGTTATTCTCTTTGCTCTGTTTACTGCTAGCTTATTTTGTGTTTCAAATTTCGCATCGTCACTCATTACAACTCCTAAATCTTTTGCCTTAGAATTTCTCTGAATTTCCTGCCCATTTAGGGTATAGTATTCCATGGATTTGAGGTCTTCCCTTTTTCCGTACTGTAACAGCTGAAATTTCTCGGTGCTAAACTTCAAGTTGTTGTCTTCCGTCCACTTGTAGATTCTGTTTATGTCGGTTTGTAGAGATCCTATATCTTCTGGGTTTCTTATTTTTCTACTGATCTTTGTGTCATCCGCAAAGGATGTTACTGTGCTGTCTCTGTTAACGTCCTCATCTATGTCAGTTAGCATGATTATGAAGAGTAGTGGAGCTAATACTGTTCCTTGTGGTACTGAGCTGAGGCCCTCTGATTCTGATGAAGATACGCCTTGTATTGTAACGACTTGTCGCCGCTCACTAAGAAATTATATATCCATTTCCCTACTTTTCCTGTTATTCCCATATATTTCAGGTTATGTATTATGATTCCATGGTCACACTTGTCGAACGCTTTAGCAAAGTCTGTGTATAGTACTGTACATCATAGTTTTCATTACTTTCAAGTGCATCAATAATGTTGTTGTAGTGTTCCATTAGTTGTGATAGGCATGATCTGCCTGACCTAAACCCGTGTTGGTTATCATTGAGTTTTTTCTGAGTTTCCAAAAGTCAGATTTTCTGTCTAACTATTCTTTCAAGTATTTTAGTGAGATGAGATGTAAGCGACACTGGTCTATAGTTTTTGGCTTCGGATCGATCTCCTCCTTTATATAGTGGGACTATGTTCGCGCTCTTCAGGATGCCCGGTATTTCTCCCGTGTCTAGTGATCGTCTCCATATTCAGTATACGGGCTCAGCGATTGCATTCTTGTAGTTTTTGATCAGTGTGGCATTCCATTTATCCAGTTCTGCCGCTGAGTATGTTTTTAGTTTCCCTATGGTTGTGTAATATCATCCGTCGTAAAGTCGAAGTCCGTTATACTTTCCCCTTGTAGTTCTTCTTCATAGAACGCTTTTCTATCGCATATCAATTTGTCAGTTTTTGGGATACTGAAAGATGATTCGTACTGACCTCTTAATATTTCAGATACTTCTGTTAGATCATCAGATAAAGCACTGTTCTCGTTTTTTAAAGGTCCGATCGTCGCATGGTTTTTCGATTTCCTTTTCGCAAAATTATAGAAGTACTCTGAAGTAACCTTTATCGCTTCTCTAGCGTCGTCGTTGTCTTTTTCTGTATGTTTCTCAATTAGTTCCTGTATGACGTCATCGATACTTTGCAGTTTATTATTTAATATTTTCCTGATGTTGTTATCTTTACAGTTACTTAACTTTGCAGTCACTCTTTATCTCTTTCGAAACAATGTCTTCTTTTGTCTCTCGAACCTGCTTCTCTTTATATATATGTTACGCCCAAACATCGAAATCGCTCAGTGAGCGTAGAAAACAGCCACAACGCGTTGTGGATGCACCTAAGTGACCACACACCGATGTTAGATATTTTTTCGCTTCATGGCCGTTCTCAAACAACCACAACGCGTTGTGAACGATTTGGATATGACCACAACGCGTTGTGGATGATTTGAAACGACCACACACCGATGTCTTTCATCAAACTTTATGTAAACATGACGTATATTGAAATGATATAAGCACGACGTATATTTATCGACGTATTCACCGATTAAACTAATTAATGACGTAAAACCCTTTTAATGATGTAAACAACCGCTGACGTTATCATATTTGCTTACCGGAATTTTTTAGAGGCAAAAAACCCTTAAAAAAAAAAGGGAGAGGGGAGCCCCCGTACCCCCGAGACCTAAATTACACAGGTGATAATATTGAGTAAATGTACCCACCTTGCGTGGGTAACCGGAGCCAAAAGGACAAATGTAAAGGATAAAAGAGCTAAGTGCACTTTTTTAAATTTATTACAAACCCAAATATTGTTTCAATCTAATATAATAAGTAGTCTTAACCCTTTCATACCCAAATTAAGTCGAAAAGTAAAAAAAAATATTGGGATATAAAAATCGTTTAATTGGACCCAAAATAACTGAAAAATATATTTTACAAAGTTTTATTGTTCATAATTAATAAAATACGAAATGTGTTAAATTTCACACATTGGGAACTGGAAGGTCTAAAATTGCTTCCAAAGTTAACGATGAAAATTTCACACACTGGGCATTAAAGGGTTAAAATAAAAAGTAGGAGAAACATTACTATATTTTTCAACACCAGAGGTATTGCCAACAATCAAATGACCTAATTGTACAGACGTATCTTCAGTAGAAAACCAAGGTTGTCTTTTTTGGAAAACAGTGGCCTTACCTCCGTACGCATTAATTTGATATTGCAAACCTAACCTAGTATAACGGGAGAATTTATACCAAGCATTAAGAGTACGAGTTTTAGGTCGGTGTTCGGTCGTTTCAAATCGTCCACAACGCGTTGTGGTCATATCCGAATCATCCACAACGCGTTGTGGTTGTTTGAGAACGGCCATGAAGCGAAAAAATATCTAACATCGATGTGTGGTCACTTAGGTGCATCCACAACGCGTTGTGGCTGTTTTCTTCGCTCACTGAGCGATTTCGATGTTTGAGCGTAACATATGTGTTTATATATATATTATGGATGCAACGGGTAGCGCTTTGACCGGGTAATCGGGTACGGGTACCCGAAGTGTAATACCCGATCGGGTATTGAAGACGTTCCAAAATTTGTTGGTCTAGTATCGCGACTTATTAACTGTGTGCAGTTCAAGCACTTGGCTTTACTATTATCTAATTTATCAATGACAAAATACTCCCAAACCATACTACGATTTGCCATTTTGAATGTTTTGTTAAAAAATATTATACAAAAAATATATCAAGAAAACCTGCAAAACAATACAATTAAAATTAAATTAGAATTTGGTTTTTACTACCCGTACCCGATTTTTTAGCAATTACCCGATCGGGTCGGGTACCCGTTTGGGTACCGTGACATCCCTAATATACAGTGTATATATATATGGTGTCCCATAAGTCCGGTCTCATAGAAAATTTTATTTTAAATTAAATTTACAAAAGTAATAGATTAGAACTAAAACAAATGTTCAAATTAATGTCTTGTTTTGGGACCTTTTTTTTGTTGCAGGTAGAAAAACACGCAGTGGCTAATATGGAAGTGAGTTACACTCC
The DNA here is from genome assembly GCA_023014485.1 of Bathynomus jamesi. Taxonomy (NCBI): domain Eukaryota; kingdom Metazoa; phylum Arthropoda; class Malacostraca; order Isopoda; family Cirolanidae; genus Bathynomus; species Bathynomus jamesi. The sequence continues at coordinate 101,843 of JAJOZX010004588.1, read as the reverse complement.
TGAAAAAAAAGCAGAGACCTTTTTCTCACGAAATTTTGTAAATTTAATTTATCATAAAATCAATTTTACTATGAGACCGGACTTATGGGACACCCTGTATATATATATAATTTTATTATTATTTTTTTAAAAATATTTTTTAAAAATTATTATATCGTGTATCATTATATAATAAATATTCTATTTATCGCTTTGTACTTCAGTTTTCTTTCGAAAATATCAATCATTTGAAGAATATGATCGTCTAAAGAAAGTTAACGTCCAAAAGTTACAGTTGGAGAGGAAGTTTAGGCATTCCCTCCTTGCAGAATGGCAGAAAATTACTTTTGTTTTGAAGGTGTTCATATTAATAATTAGTATAATAAGGCAAGTCCTAAAGTTGCTTCATTCTGTACCTTTAATACTCGCGATAGGATTGATATTTGTTCCTTTCACAGTGACACGAGGAGTTCATGTCTATCTTTACCTATAAAATACATCTAAGGGAGGTATGGATATCAATGCCTTGTCCCCTGCAAGGAGGGTAGTAGCTAGCTCCCTCGGAGATGGGTACAAAACTATTTCGAATCGCCTCAGTGTTCCTGTGACATCGATCGATTCGCAGTGCCACTCTGAAGTGGAAGAAGCTCAGCATTACCGCAACATTACCAAGATCTGATCGTCCGCCCAAGATCTCTCCAAGAACTGCCAAGAAACTCGTTCGCGACGTCGCCAAGAATTCTCAGCTTACCAGGAAAGACTTACGTTCGCCTCCGACTACAAGCGGAGTAGAAGTAACTCGTCAGACAATCAGGAATTCTCTGCACAGTGTATACAGTATGTTGGGAGGGTTGCACGAAAGAATCTGCTTTTACACCCTGTTCACAAAGTTGCCCGATTAAAGTACGCGAAAGAACATCTTGATACTCTTAAAGATTTCTGGAACACCATCTTGTGAACTGATCAAAAGAAAATCGAACCTTGGGGTCATTACCAGAACTGGTATGTTTAGAGCAGGGATCACCAACCTGGGCGGTAGCGCCTACTAGTGGGCTCACATTAAAGGTAATCAAACATTTATTTCATTATTTATTTTATCGATTATGTTGATTTATTCTTTTTGATCTAAGGTGGGCGATAAGCTTTTTTAATTTTCAAAAAACCGTAAAAGTGGGCGGTGAACAAAAAAAAAGGTTGGTGACCCCTGGTTTAGAGGAAAGACAACTAACCGTTCAAAAAACAAAATACCTACTCTCAACACGGTGGTGGTTCCATCATGCTGTGTGTGTGTGTGTGTGTGTGTGTGTGTGGTGTGTCATCGTCTGGCACAGGTAATTTGGTCCGCATTGAAGGAGAGATAGATTCTGTGAAGTACTAGCAGATATTGGAGGAGAACGTTTTGCTCCCGGTATGAAAATTGAAGCTTGAGCGAAAATGGATGCTACAACAAGACAGTGATCGAAAGCACACTTCAAAATCAACAAAAGCTTGGTACAACAAAATAAGATGAAACTTTTTGAGTGACCTAGCATGTCTCCGGACCTCAGTATCATCGAGCCTTTGTCGGAAGAACTGAAGAGGGCCGTGCATGCCCGGAAACCAATCAGCCTTATGAAGTTGGAAGCCTTCTGCAAAGAGGAGTGGGCAGCAAAAATATCTCAAGAGCTCTAGATGATCACCCAAAGTTTTAGAAAATGTCTTCTCGAAGCCATCGATAGTCACCAAAGATGGTCCAACCAACTATTAACTGGAGGGTAGCCCATACTTTTTCACACTGTCTTTTTACAATTATATACGACTGTTTCAATTGTGCATTTGTGTAATTCGTGGCTATACCTTTGCTAATTCTATATCACCTACCCATTGAAATGTACTTACTGGTTGAAAGTTATAGTCTCTTTTATTCGTCCTCTCGGTTCTATGGTATCTTTTATGAAACTATAATAAAAGTGTCTAAACTTAATTTGTCAATTCTGAATTAAAGTTATCGACAAAAAATTACGGCAGCCTTACGTCGAAAGTTTCGTTTAGTAAAGTTACACGTAAGTTAATCAAAGTTACTGACAAAAATTACAGATATTTTATTCAAGAGTTACGCGTAACAGTATTTAGACTATAGAAAACATTTACGAACATTTGAAATAATCGTCACGATGGGAAAGAAACGAAAATGAAATCTAATCCCATCAAGTAAGGAAACACTTCGTAAACATCATAAACGTTTTACTGACTTTTATAAACGTTTTATTGGTTTTATAAACTTTTATTCACTTTTATAAACGTTTTATTGGTTTTATTGACTCTTATAAACATTTTATTAAGGTTTTACAAACGTTTTACGAAGTTTTATAAACGTTTATTGACTTTTACAAACGTTTTATCGAAATTTTATAAACGTTTATTGACTTTTACAAACGTTTTATCGAAGTTTTATAAACGTTTATTGACTTTTACAAACGTTTTATCAAAGTTTTATAAACTTTTATTGACTTTTACAAACTTTTATTTACTTTTAGAAAAGTTTTATTGACGTTTTACTGACTTTTGTAAACTTGTTATTAACGTTTTATAAACGTTTAATTGAAGTTTTATAAACGTTTAATTGAAGTTTTATAAACGTTTAATTGAAGTTTTATAAACGTTCATTGACTTCATAAACGTTTTATTCACCTTTTAGAAACGTTATAAACGTTTCTTGATGGGATTTTTTGTACGTGTCATTATTTTATTAAAAGAAATTTGAAATTTGGTCAGATTTTCAAAACGTCATTAAATTTTTGCAGTTTTTTTGCAACTTTGCAAACAAAGATTATGAAGATTGAAACAATCTAATCTAACCAAAATCTATTTAACTTAACTCGATCTAAATTAACCTAGTGTAACCTAACCTAACCTAACCTAACTTTAACTTACAAATACAACTATTATAAGTTTTATAGGAAAAAAAAGAATTTACCACAACTGTCGATATCACTTCATGATTCGTTTGTATTCTGTTATCTGTTATCTGTTATCTGTTATCTGGTTTGTAGTGTGAAGTGTTGGTAAAAGTAAATTGACACCACAGTGATTGTCCTCAAGAATAGATGGCAAAACTCATCAATGGAATGCCAGAACGTGTATTTCAGCTTTACATAATACAACAGGGAAAGCGACAAGTTCTGAATTCAATAATTTTTTTTATTATTTATTGACAATTTTATTATCATACCAAAAACTATGAAAAAAGTATCTATTTACTTTTGTCAACACTCTGTGTAACATTTTTGAACTAAATGACAAACAAACTCCTTTCAGGAGATCGTTAACGTGTTTGTTACCTTGTCTAAAACACGTTAAACAAGTCGGTAAACCGTCCGAGAAATTCAAGACACAACGACGATTATTTTCAAAAGCCAAAGTTTACGCTTGAAAAATCAGGAAAAAGAAATCCTTCCATATGGAGGAGGCCATGTTTGGAATTTGGAAATAGATTAAAAAAAAAAAAAATGAAACAGGTTACGATAGAAATATTTGTAGTATTATTTAAAAATTTAAGTTTTAGACGAATATTAATGACTTTTATCGTCCCTATATTTACCTTTTTTACCTCTCTCTCTCTCTCTCTCTCTCTCTCTCTCTCTCTCTCTCTCTCTCTCTCTCTCATGAAACTTTACAAGACAAATATTGTATACTTAAAAGGTGATTTATTACTGTAATGTAAGAACGTACTTCCATTAATATACCTGCATAAAAATATCCATATATATATATATATATACACACACACACACACACACACACACACACACACACAGGGTGTTCTAAAACTATCTAGTAAACTTTTATGTCTGTAGATCAGTAGTGGGACGTTGTGAACAATGTGTTGAAGTTGAAGGGAGACACTTTGAACATCTAAAATAAACAATTATTGTTGCTTTTCTTATTGTTGCTTGTATTCGAAGTAAAATTGTTAAATGTCGCATAATTTTTGTTCAGATATTGCGTTCATATAAAAGTTTACTACGTAATTTTAGAACACCCTGTATATATATATATATATATATATATATATATATATATATATATATGGACAGAATAAAGCTATTTTGGGACTATTAAGCTTTAATTAAAAGACAAAATTAAAGCGAGACCCAGATTTTTTTCTCCAAATTACGTCGGGAAACGTTTTATCGCAATTATTGTATCGTCTATGACACAGGTTAAATACAGTTAGGTTAGATTTAAGTTAGGTTAGGTTACGTTAGGTTAGTTAAACCCACAGGTAGAGCACAAGAGAAAGATACGATAAGTTTTGACACAAATCAAAAGAATGATACATTTTGGAGGTTAAGCTAAGTTTTGGCGCAAACGCTAAGGCGCCTTTTCATGTTAACAAAACGGAATATAAAATCTTAAACCCTGAACCCTGATTTTAGCTTTCTTCTTCTTCTATTGAAGATGGAGGAGGGGAGCATTTTTGCGGACATTCGACCTTGGCCCCTCCTTCCTGCCTAAAAAACGGCAGCTTATTAAGTACAACTTTCGTTTTTATCTTACCTGCAAACGTTCTTTATAATAAGTCATTCAAAAACGTGGTCACTGACAATGTTATTATCATTGCTCGTAAATTAACTGAATAGAAACAAATAAAATTGAAAAAATCTTGCGTATTTTAGGGGTTGGGGGGTGGGGGGGTATTTATTTATACTGGAAAATCAAGAAAAAGGAACAAGAAGTGTTTTTGAAATGGTATAAAAAAAATTTCAATTATTTTGTACTAAAAAAAATAATTGATAAAATAATTAATTTAGTTTCCGTCCATTGACAAATTGTAGATCATTCCTGAAATTAATAGATTTGCAGTAATGATAATGATAATTATTTTAATGATAATGGTATAATGATAATGATAATGATGATAACGATAATGATAATCATATATAAAAAGTACAGTATTCATGATGGTAATAAATGATACAGTTAATTAAATAGTAAATTTAAACCTTAAAAAGCTAGGGCTAAAAAGGAAATATTAAACAGTAAATTTAAAATCCAAAAAATTAGGACTAAAAAGAAAATATTAAACAGTAAATTTAAAACCCAAAAAATTAGGACTAAAAAGAAAATATTAAACAGTAAATTTGAAACCTAAAAAATTAGGACTAAAACGGAAATATTAAACAGTAAATTTAAAACCCAAAAAATTAGGACTAAAAAGAAAATATTAAACGATAAATTTAAAACCTCAAAAATTTAGACTAAAAAGAAAATATTAAACAGTAAATTTAAAACCTAAAAAATTAAGACTAAAAAAGAAATATTAAATAACAAATTTAACTAAAAATTTAGGACTAAAAAGGAAATATTAAACAATAAATTTAAAACCTAAAAAATTAGGACTAAAAAGGAGATATTAAACAATAAATTTTAAACCTAAACAATTAGGACTAAAAAAGGAAATATTAAACAGTAAATTTGGAACCTAAAAACTTAGGACTAAAAAGGAAATAAAAATAATACACGTAATGAAATAAATGATACTAAAATTAGTTATAAGAACTATCCAAATCTAATACTAAAAAATAAAAAGAAAAAGTACATTTAATGAAAATGCCAATGATGGTGTTAAATGGAGCTACAGACAAACACTTTCATACCAAGAAGTCCACCATAGTCCAGAAGACGTAAAGCAGGACTGATAAATGGCTTGTATAATTGGATTGATTGATGCATAAGGAAGCTAAAACTTTGTATTCAATTCAAATACACCTTTATTGAAATTAAAATCATATTAAAAAACATATTTATACAGAATATACATTGATATAAATCTCTGTATAGCAACCTTGAATTCACATTGATCAGAGCCTTCAAAATGTGATCACAACAATTCAATGCAAATTGTATGGGAGCAGCTAATATTAAGTATTATGGTAGCTAATCCCTCATATATAGCATTCAAATATAATTGATGAAACATTGTAGTGTTTTCATTTAATTGATGAAACATCGTAATGTTTTCATTGTTTCTAAAATAATTTTTTTTCCTCTACAGATCCGTTAACCTTCAGGTTACTTTTTGTACCGCAAAATAAAGATCAACCCGGCTCAACCTGTTTGGTTTAAACGAAATGGCCAAAATTTCAGTTGAAGACCGCCGTAGAATTGTGTTTCTGTATAAAGAAGGAAAAACATTGAGTGAAATAGCTCGCATCACTTGATTTTCAACGTGTGATATCCGAAGCATTATCAAGAAGTACAGAGAAACATCTTCTGTAGTTGACAAACCCAGGACTGGAAGACCCAAAAAGCCGTCTAACAAAGATGAGCAATACGTGGCAACAGAAGTTGCAGAAGGCTCGGGTGTCGTTGTCCATTAATCAACAACACGAAGGTCACTTTTGAAATCAGGACTTAAAAGATGTGTTGCTGTAGGAAAATCTCTATTAAGAAAGAGGAACGAGACTGAAAGGCTAAAATATGCACAAGAACACAGAAATTGGACTATAGAACAATGGTCAAAGGTGCTTTCGACAGACGTATCGAAGTTTCAGCTATTTGGATGTAATCGAAGACACTATGTGAGACGACAAACAACTGAAACCTATAAAATACCTTGCTTGAAGGAGGTTCAATTCAAGTTTGGTGGTGCATCTCCTCAAGTGGTGTTGGAAAATTGCTGAAACTTGATGGTATATTGAATGCTGCTAGGTACAAACAGATTTTGATCCACCATGCTATCCCAAGTGGTGGAAAGCTTATTGGTCCAAACTTTATTTTACAGTAATATAATGATCCAAAGCACACAGCTGGAATAATTAAAACCTATTTGAAAAGAAAGAGGAATCTGGAGGGTTTCGACGAATGGTATGCCCCCCCCCCCATCAAGATCCAACTCTCAACATCATTGAAGCTGTCTAGGGCAGTTTGGATAAAGAAAACGTAAATAAGAATCCCAGCACTTTAGATGATCTGTAGAATGTCTTGGAAGAAGCGTAGAACACCGTACCACAGCAGTTTATAACAAGAGTTTATGACATTATTATTTGAAAGTGTCCTTAGAAGAATTTCAGGGGTTTTAAAGAAAAAGGGTGGACACACAGTCCCTATTAGTTTGTATTTCAAAGGATATTTGTATTAATATCCTTATCTGAATTTTAATTCAATTTCATTTTAAATGGATTTGCATTAAATGCAAAGTTTTGGTTTCCTTATGCAGAGTGAAAAAGTGCAATATGTCCAAGACTCTTGCACAGTAATATATATATATATATATATATATATATATATATATATATATATATATATACAGGGTGTACATAAAGTCAGGATCTATTTTTGTGAAATAATTTTTTTTTTTCTATTTTTCTTTTCAGAAGCCCTTAGAATGAATACAGAAGAGCGTGTGGCAATAGTAATTTGGCGAATCGAGGGAAAGAAATACAATGACATCAGAGAGAAGTTTAGAAGGAGATTTCATAAGCCGGGGCCAAGAGACAAGACAATACGAAAATTGGTGAACAAATTTAAACGAACGGGATCTGTAAATGATGAAGCAAGATCAGGACGACCGTGTATGTCAGATCTTACCGTGAATGCCGTACGCGGAAGTATCACTGAGGAGACACGTACGTCCGTTCGTGCTGCATCACACAGACTCGGCCTCCCGACGTCATCTGTGCACAAAATTCTGAAAGTTAATTTGCAGAAGAAAAGCTATCATTTGCAGGTTTTACATGATTTACATGAGGAAGATTTCCCTCGACGAAGTGCTGTGTGTGCTGATCTCGTAGAACAAATCTGGAGTGATAATTTAATGGACATCATTCTCTTTAGTGATGAAGCCACTTTCCATACGTGTGGAAAAGTAAATCGCCATAACTGTCGAATTTGGGCAGATGAAAGACCGAATGATTTCGTCCAAAATTGGGAAAGAGACTCACCTAAAGTTAATGTCTGGATGGGTTTAACAAAATCTAAGGTTTATGGTCCTTTTTTCTTTGCTGAAGCTACAGTTACGGGGCTTATTTATCTGGACATGTTGCAGCAATTCCTTGAACCTCAGCTGATTGGGGATAGGATTGTTAGTACCGTCGTCTATCAACATGATGGTGCTCCTTGTCACTATGCCAAAATTGTTTAGGATTATCTAAATGGACGTTTTCCAAATCGCTGGATCGGACGCGGAAGCAACAAAAGACCTTGGCCAGCGAGATCACCAGATTTAACCCCTTTAGATTTCTTTGCATGGGGCTTTATCAAATCGCACGTCTATCAGACGAAGATTACGAGTCTTGAAAACTTACGTACACGTATACGAACTGCTGCAGATAACATAACCCCGCAAATGCTCCAGAATGTGTTCAGAAATGCTGCGGAACGATTTGAGCTGTGCAGGGATACTGATGGGCGTCACGTCGAATCCTACTCTTAATTATTTAATAAATGTTACCACTTTATCATTTTATGATTGAATTCCATATAATTTCCAAGTGCTTCACAAAAATAGATCCTGACTTTATGTACACCCTGTATACACACACAGTGTATCATGATCAGTTCTGCTCATTCACAGAATTCATTCGGGTGTATTATTTTAATGATTTTCTCTATATAATGATTTCTGTTTAATAAGTAACTGTGTCAAGTTTGGAATTTATGATATTAGAAGCGATTTACAGTTTAGTACAAAATACTACCACAAAGAGTATTAAAAATTATAATAATAATAATAATATTAATAATAATATTTTAATAATAATAATGTTTAGGGGTCGTTTAACCTCTTTCGTGACAGCTAAAAAGGTTATGTGACGAAGGGGACCTACAGCTTTACGTGGGGTTTAATCTATTTAAGGATTATTACATTATCTACACGCGGAGGACGGTCACCCATCCTACTTCTGATCAGACTCAACGTCGCTTAAATAAATTTACAGTTTCAGTAAAAAGTTCGCCGAGAAATATAGATTTAAAAAAAAAAAAAAAAAAAAATCACTAATTACTAATTCATTTGTGTTAAGTAAATCTTTTTATGGGTTTAAGAAATTTTATATTTTTAGGTCAACTTTTTTCCTTAACTGTTCACGCAATAATGAATGTATACATAAATGGTAGAAGAAAATCCGTAAACTAAACCTTTTTTATGCAGAAAGGAGGGGCCAAGTTATTATTAATATTATTATTATTATTATTGTTATTATTATTATTATTATTAATATTATTATTATTATTATTATAAGAAAGTACATCAACTGTACTACTTTATTATAAATTATCTTAAGGGCAAACTATGACATAAACGATTTACAGTTTTGAATTAAAAAACAACAAAAATATAAAATGAAGCTCAGTGAAACATAATGACATCTTTACGAAGAAAAAAAAAATCAGAAGGAAAAAGTAGGGTTCACAACCGGCCCCCCATCTTCCTACCCACTCCCCCGGCCTCCAACCTGACTACCCTCCCCCTTCAGATGAATATTGGAGGATGACTTTATCTTTAATATCGTTCAATGTCGTTTGGAATATTTCTCGTCACGTTCTTTGGAAAAATAATTTACCTGTGAAAATATTTAATATATTACTGATCTTAATAATATTAATAATACTCGCAATATCGTCATTAGACGAAAGCGCTTGAGCACCATTCTGTGTTTCCTTTCCTTCGTGGTTTTATTCATCATCATATATATATATATATATATATATATATATATAGGGCATGATAATGATGTATGTTCGTTTATACACGCTTAAACGACAAGGATTATTTTCCACATTAAGGGAGAACCAGGGAAGGTTTTAGTAATACACTCACCCCTCTCAGTCTTCCCCTAGGTTGTGTTTCGAGTTAGGAGGGGGCGGGGGTTGCTACGCGAGGCACAGCAGGCAATCTACTATGTATATATACTGCATATATATATATATATATATATATATATATATATATATATATATATATGTGTGTGTGTGTGTGTGTGTGTGTATATATATATAATGTTATAATGTTATAATGTTTCAGACCAACAAAGACCCTAGGATCCACTCATGGCTGGTCTACCTAACTGTGTTCGTAATCGTGTATTGTGCATGTCCTCCGTGGTGGCGGAGGGGACCTACAATTTTACGTGGGTTCCGAACCACAAGAACATAAGAAATTTATGTAAAACCTGCCGGTAAATTGGCAACGACCAATTTTTACGAAACTAAATAATTATCAATTTAAAACTAATTAATTATCGATTTAAAACTAAAGATAGAATCTCTGGATCCAGAGGATCAAGTCATAATAGACTACTATCCACAAATATGTTACACTCTATATCTATTTATAACGGACATGCAAATATATCAGATCCAAAGAATCCAGTCAATTTCATTACGGTATCCATCAAGTCACGGTCCATATCGATTGCGGACCAAGTCAAAATTTACAATCATATACATTACAATATATACACTTACGAGAAAAAGTGTAGGTGTGGATGTAAAGACTGTACAGTAATGTAGAAATGTGTGTGCACCCATTTTGGGTCTCCCATTTAAAGGTGTTTGTGGGGCAAGTGAAGATCATGAGTTTTTCAATACCTCACAGTACTATGGGGGGCACCACTCGGCAGAGGAATCTCTTTAAATGGGGTGTGTAAGGACAGAGAGTATCCCCTAACCCAAGACGCTGCCTCCCTATATCCCACAACACTTGTGTTGAGCTGTGGGATCTATCCCCAGAAAGCCTTAATTTTACTACCTTAAACTATACCCTTTCTATCAAAATATGCGTCTAATCGATTTTTAAACATGTTTATAGACGTGCTACTAATTACTTCTACCGGCAAACTATTCCAGCTATTTACTATTCTATGCGTAAAAAAGTTTTTGGCAACTGCTGTCTCGAACCTTCTACTTGTCAACTTACACCCGTTATTTCTAGTCCTATTATATTGAGATATTTCGAAAAAGCTATCTCTATCTACGTTATCGAACCCATTCATAATTTTGAAAACCTGGATTAGATCACCCCTTAACCTCCTAGTCTCGAGTGTTGTCAATTTTAACTCCTTAAGCCTATCCTCGTACGACTTTGACCTAAGCGACGGAACCATCTTAGTTGCTCGTCTTTGAACTCTTTCGATTTTGTCTATATCTTTGCGCATATGCGGATTCCAAAATTGGACCGCGTACTCCAAATGGGGTCTAACTAATGATTTATAAAGTGGAACTATAATATCGCGCGATTTGTACTCAAAATTTCGAGCTATAAAACCTAACACTTTGTTCGCCTTATTGACCGCTGCTGTACTTTGTTTCGCTACTTTTAAATCACCAGTGACTATAACTCCTAAATCTTTTTCCTGCTCTACGCTTGTTAAATCTTTCCCTGACATACTATACGCAAAATTACCGTTACGCGAACCTATATGCAAAATTTTGCACTTATCAACGTTAAATCTCATTTGCCATGTGACTGACCAATCAACGATTTTATTCAGATCTTCCTGAATTTCACCTCTATCTTCGTCATTAATCGCCCTACCACCCAGCTTCGTGTCATCCGCAAACTTTGAAACTGTACTGACTAGGCCAACATCTAAATCGTTAATATATATAAGAAAAAGCAAGGGGCCCAATACAGAACCCTGAGGAACGCCACTCGCTACATTAGCCCAACACGACTCCGCTCCATCAACGACCACCCTCTGTTTCCTGCCTCACAACCACTCTTCTAGCCAATTTATTACTACACCCCTGATTCCATGAGCCTTAGTTTTTTCAATGAGTCTTTTGTGCGGCACGGTGTCAAACGCTTTTTGAAAATCTAAATACACTACATCAACCGCCCGATGTCTATCGTAAACGTCAACCACGCTTTGGAAAAATTCTAAAAGATTAGTTAAGCAAGATTTGTTTCGCCTAAATCCGTGCTGCGTATTTCTAACTAGCTTATGCACTTCTAAGTGTTCGACTATACGATCCCTAATTATTGATTCCAGTAGCTTACCTACAACAGACGTTAAACTGATTGGTCCTGACTATTTACTATTATCAGGTGAAGGTCCCAGGTGTAAGGTCAATTTAGAAAATCCTGTAGTGAAACGGGCGTGAAGGGTTGATTTTAGCTCGAAGGGGGCGTGAAGGGTTGACTTTAGTTTGAAGGGGGTGTGAAGAGTTGACTTTAGTTTGAAGGGGGCGTTGGATAAACAAAAAAGGTTGGGGCAACGATGTCTTTCTTACAGGTTTTAAATAATTTTTCACACTTCTAAGTGTTCGACTATACGATCCCTAATTATTGATTCCAGTAGCTTACCTACAACAGACGTTAAACTGATTGGTCCTGACTATTTACTATTATCAGGTGAAGGTCCCAGGTGTAAGGTCAATTTAGAAAATCCTGTAGTGAAACTCCATATGGTTTACCAATATTTTTCATAAGAAATGAAGTTTCACCATAGGACTTTTTTAAATGACAGTACGTCACACCAAACAAAGGTACGTTTATAAACGCTCATCACAAAGGCTTCTAAATGTCCATAAACGTTCTTTACATGTTTTATATATATATATATATATATATATATATATATATATATATATATATATATATATATATATATATATATCAACTCATTTGAAAGTCTATTCCAATATCTCGTCATCACTTGTTTGCTTCATTACCTTACAACAGTGTTTACCAAACTATGTGGTGCACCCTCCCAATTGAGAGCAAAACCTACTAAACGGGAGGAGGGGGGCGAGGAAGCTAGCAAAGGAAAAATAAAAAAGTAAAAATCTTATTCCCTTTTACTGTACCAGGTTAGGTATGTAAAAATTGTTTAGAAACATGTTATGTACTGTATAGTACAATATTGAATGAAACCTTCATTTTAAATGCTATTTCACACGGATTATGATACCGCTAAATTAAACTTTTTGAAGGCAATTTGTAGTTTAAATAAGGGGGCGTAAAGAGTTGACTTTAGTTTGAAGGGGGCGTAAAGGGTTGACTTTAGTTTAAAGGGGCCGTGAAGGGTTGATTTTAGTTTGAAGGGGGCTGAAGAATTGACTTTAGTTTAAAGGGGCCGTGAAAGATTGATTTTAGCTCGAAACGGGCGTGAAGGGTTGATTTTAGCTCGAAGGGGGCGTGAAGGGTTGACTTTAGTTTGAAGGGGGTGTGAAGAGTTGACTTTAGTTTGAAGGGGGCGTTGGATAAACAAAAAAGGTTGGGGCAACGATGTCTTTCTTACAGGTTTTAAATAATTTTTCATTGACAAAATGAGGTTGATTCGCGTCCCTCCAGGCAATGATTGTTAACAAAACATGTAAAGAACGTTTATGGACATTTAGAAGCCTTTGTGATGAGCGTTTATAAACGTACCTAAATAGAAATAAACGGAATAATTCATAAAATCACGATTAAACCAAACCTGTTTTCACATCCGGTACCTCGGATAACTGAACTGAAATGCCAGTAAACAAAAAGTTGTAATTAGTCTCTGTAGGCTTCAGGCGTGGATCAATTTAGAATTTCTTAATTACTGAAGAACTTTAAGTGTATCTATTTACGCCTGAAGAATTCCTCAGTGGTGATTTGTGAATACTTCACGCCAATCTTTTCTTCAATTTGTCGAGAAAATTACGGTTTTCTAAGTTATTTGGGAAAGAAGCCGTGTCCATTAACGTTAGTTTAATACGTGTGAAAAGGATATATACTGTATTCTCAACTTCCTTCATTTTGGGTCTTCTTTCCTGTCTCTCTGAATTATTCACCCATTATAGCGACTTTATTCTCCTACTGGTACTACTCTTCCTTCGTACAGTAAAGCCAACATTCTTTTACTGAGTACATTCATCGTTCTACAATTCGACAGAGTAGCCTAATGGTAAACGGTCGGGCTCTTAATCTGAAGGTTCTGCGGTTGAGTCTCGGCTCAAATTTCAGATTTCAGCGAGTAAAATGTCTGTCTGCGTCTTCCTAGAAAAGGCAGTGGTTCAGACCCCTCGTAGAACTGTAGGTTCCTTTCCTCATATGACCTTAGCTGTTACGAAGGAGGTATCATTATCATTATTATCATCATCGTCATTGCTCCAAATCCAAATTCTGAAGTTATATTCAAATTTTAATTAGTGCTAAGGTCTTACACAAGATCTGAAGATACTACCGCATTCAGACCAATGAGAGAGAGAGAGAGAGAGAGAGAGAGAGAGAGAGAGAGAGAGAGAGAGAGATTTGTGACATGAATGATTAGTCGAGGAAAGTGTGATGTGGAATATTCGCGAAAACAGAATTAGGCCCATCGAGGCTTCCAAATACTAATATTTGGCGGCGTTCTTTAACCTCCTTCTAAAGTCAAGAAAATACAACTAAAACTGTTATTTATTTTTAAGAATAAAAATTGGGTCTTTGAAAATGGTGATGGAAGACCTCAAATTCTATAATTAGTTATCTTACGAAAAAAATTATGTATAAAACAAATTTGGATTTTGAAGATTCGAAACCTTGAGAAAAAGTATATTTACACTTGTTTCATAATTCTATACTCTATATATATATATATATGTGTGTGTGTGTGTGTGTGTGTGTGTGTGACACTGTGTGTTAATATCGAGTACAATTTAAATCAAGTGAACTTTTTTGATACTACAGTAAATTACTAGTAAATAATTTCTTACTGTCAGCAGAGCCATCATCTGCCAACCAGAACAAGTTACTTTACAAAGGCATTATTTTTCAGTCCCCAGAGCCCCATTCAGGGCCATCACAATCGATTGGAAAAAAATTTATGCATTTTTTGGAAGATTAAGAATAAGTCTCGAGTTGGCGGTTGGCGAAATGGTCCGATTAAAACGCTGTCTTCCTACATTGTAGTGAAGAAGGAATTAAGTTTCTCTCATTATAACTTATGTACAGGGTGTCCCAGAAATCTGGACATATAGGGAAAATAGACGTTATATTTTTAAAGTGAAGCAAACACATTTCTAATGTCAGTTTTACATATTTCAGGAGAGAAAATACTCTGATGGCTCAGTATACCAATCAAGAGAAGGTGCAACTAGTATTGCTACAGGTTTCCGAAAAAGCCAGAGGGAGGCATGTCAGTTATTTCACGAACATGCCTCCCTCTGGCTTTTTCCTGAAACATGTAGCAATACCAGTTCCACCTTCTCTTGATTGGTTTACTGAGCCATCAGGGTATTTTCTTTCCTGAAATATGTAAAACTGACATTAGAAATGTGTTTGCTTCACTTTAAAAGTATAACGTCTATTTTCCCTATAAGTCCAGACTTCTGGGACACCCTGTATTTTAGTGCGCATTATAAATGATGTATCTTAGTGCGCATTATAAATTATGTATTTTCGTGAGCATTATAAATGATGTATCTTAGTGCGCGAGAGAGAGTAAACGTTTAGGGAGTAATTTCAATTCAACATAGAGACAAGACATTTTTTTTTAAGTTAAAAAAATAAATATTGGCGAAAAAATATTGGCGAAAAAAATATTGGCGAAAAAAATATTGGCAAAAAAAATATTGGCGAAAAAAAATTGGCGAAAAAAATATTGGCGAAAAAAATATTGGCGAAAAAAATATTGGCGAAAAAAATATTGGTGAAAAAAATATTGGCGAAAAAATATTGCATATTCATTGGTTTCTCTTGTTTAATTTTACGAATGGTTAAATATTATTATGTGATATTATTTGATATTTTTAATGTAACATTTCATGGGAGTAAAGTTATATTGAAATGACTTCATTAGAGCGGAGCCTTTTCTTCTAATAAATTCATTTCTCATTGTGATATTACTTCCTCAAACTCAATTCCTCGTTATTGAGAATATTCGCCGGATCACCTGAAGATCAGGGACCCCGGCCTTCTTTAGTTAGCCTAATAAGGCTAACTAACAAAAATATCACGACCTAACCTAACCAATCGTTAGGTCAATTGTACGCCCTTGACGATTGGTTAGGTTAGGTCGTGATATTTTTGTTAGTTAGCTTTATAAAGCTAACTAAAGAAGGCTTTGACTTGAAAAGGGTTTAATCTCTCCACTATTATTTTCAAAGTATTTTGAATTTTTATTTTAATACATAATACAATGAAAATTTCGTTTGCAGCTACTTGCGAAATTATAAGTAAGTTAATTTCTGAAAATTACTTAAAATTTCCGTTCAATGGCTTTTCGTAATAATGAGGCTCTTTTATTTTTAATTTAGAGTAACTAGCTAGAAAAGTAAAAAATAGGTTCAGTACATACTAGTATACTAAGTGAACACTAGTACTCACTAATTACATTTCCACTAAAGCAAAAGTACAAATTAAAAATTTAGGATCACCTGAAGATCAGGGCCCCCAACCTTCTTTAGTAAGCCTTATAAGGCTAACTAACGAAAATATCACGACTCAACCTAACCAATCGTTAGGCCAACTGTACTCCCTTGACGAATGGTTAGGTTAAGTCGTGATATTTTCGTTAGTTAGCCTTATAAAGCTAACTAAAGAAGGCTGGGGGCCCTGATCTTCAGGTGATCCTAAATTTTTACTACGTAACTAAAGGGCTACGTTGCGATCATTTCGCACTACTGCTTCCCGTAGATCAACAAAGTTAAGCGACACTGGATGTGACTTAGATGGGTGACCGTCTCTGCGTCCAGATGATGTAGTGACCCGTGGTTCGGATCCCACGTAAAGTTGTAGGTTTCCTCCAGCTTCGAAAGAGATTAAATTACGAAGGAGAGTAAATAATTTCCAAAACGTACCAACCAATAACAAAAATAGTCGTATTTAAATACGAAATATAATGAAAAAATAATTTAAACCAATTTCCAAACAAAGCATTAAGTAAATTTCAAAATACGCGAAATTAAGTATTGCTTGTGAAAAATATGGCAATTTATTAGTTTTAATTTCAGAACTGAACATTTAATAACAATAAACGTTTAATTAGTGTTAAAGAAATTAGATTTTGTTTTGAAATTAGTACGTGTTTTTGAGGTATTAAAGTTGCCAGATGTTACATTTTTAACCCCTGAAATTTTGTTGCCAATTACTCCTATATGAAATAATTACGATGTGCTCCAATTAGATGGAATTTATAACTGTAATCTATTATTGATTTTACTTTTCAAGTGTAAATACATACCGTTGAAATCGTGATAAGATTATTAAACATTTCATAAATTAAGTGAAATTGGTTCCCCATTTAGGTTATGTAAATATAACGGCGTCTAATTTTAGACTAAAACATATTTACAAATTCTTTGGACATCCGACTTGTCCAAATGATGAATTAATTACAGGTAAGATATACTGTACTGGAGGTTGCGTCAGAGAACATGGAAAAAGTCAGATTTTCTGAAGTTGACATTTAGACATTATACAAACCGATTTTATCTCGGTTCGATTTAATGGTAGTATATTTCGTACGAAAATTAACTTTATTATATATATATATATATATATATATATATATATATAACGTAAAGAACGACGCTTGTATAGGAGAACATTCCGCGCAAGATGAGGAGGGAGAACGAACAAATGAAAAACTGAGGTAACCACCCGGGAATCGAACCCGGGATCTTCCGATTGCCGGTCAGATATGATAACCATTACACCATGGGCCTCACTCGCTCAGAAGTCGTAATTCTCCTACATACGCGCAGAAACCAATGCCCCAAGGGGGCACCTCCCGCATGCCGTACATTATATACATCTCAACTGCAAACACGCAGTATAATTAACGTAAAGAACGACGCTTGTATAGGAGAACATTCCGCGCAAGATGAGGAGGGAGAACGAACAAATGAAAAAATGAGGTAACCACCCGGGATCTTCCGATTGCCGGTCAGATATGATAACCATTACACCATGGGCCTCACTCGATCAGAAGTCGTAATTCTCCTACATATGCACGTATGTAGGAGAATTACGACTTCTGATCGAGTGAGGCCCATGGTGTAATGGTTATCATATCTGACCGGCAATCGGAAGATCCCGGGTTCGATTCCCGGGTGGTTACCTCATTTTTTCATTTGTTCGTTCTCCCTCCTCATCTTGCGCGGAATGTTCTCCTATAGAAGCGTCGTTCTTTACGTTAATTATACTGCGTGTTTGCAGTTGAAATGTATATAATGTAAGGCATGCGGGAGGTGCCCCCTTGGGGCATTGGTTTCTGCGCGTATGTAGGAGAATTACGACTTCTGATCGAGTGAGGCCCATGGTGTAATGGTTATCATATCTGACCGGCAATCGGAAGATCCCGGGTTCGATTCCCGGGTGGTTACCTCATTTTTTTTCATTTGTTCGTTCTCCCTCCTCATCTTGCGCGGAATGTTCTCCTATACAAGCCTCGTTCTTTACGTTAATTATACTGCGTGTTTGCAGTTGAAATGTGTATATATATATATATATATATATATATATAGACACACACCTTGGTTAACCTCGGTTTTGCTTCCGAACCACGCCCCACCAACAAAGCAGCGTCTTAACCACTAGGCTACCCAGGGTACCCATTTACCTACCAACCAATTTTTTATTTTTTGCGTGGAAGGATGAACAGCTGGGTTCTGCTGCGCGCCGCCTGCTGTCGCCGGGTCTCGATCTCGGGCCGATAGATTCGTAGTCAGCGAATATATATATATATACACAATAACCTTTGGTTAACCTTTGGTTAACTTCTGCCCGAATTGTTTATTCTGACGAAGGTCAAGAATGACCGGGGCCGATGGATTCGTAGTCAGCGACGCTAACCACTACACCACCATATATATATATATATATATATATATATATATATATAATATATATATATATATATATATGCATAGAGTTTAAATTTTAAAAGATAAATA
Source organism: Bathynomus jamesi (assembly GCA_023014485.1). Lineage (NCBI taxonomy): Eukaryota > Metazoa > Arthropoda > Malacostraca > Isopoda > Cirolanidae > Bathynomus > Bathynomus jamesi. The sequence goes on along the minus strand of JAJOZX010004588.1, from coordinate 83,030 downwards.
CTGTAACCACCTAACTTCCATTGGGTTGAACTGTTCCATGTTATACATATGTAGAATTTGGGGGGAGGGGGAGGGGGGAGGGTGTCTATTGGACGTAAATCGATCTTGTAACGATCGCCTTTGTTTCAAAACGACGGATGTATCATCCAATTTTAATTCATTTGCAATATCCTTAGCATTATAGAGGGTGTCCCATAAGTCCTAGAACAGGGCGAGGGTAAAGGGGAATAAAAGAGATATTTCTGTTTACTATATCTTATTTAGCACAGATTGTGATGGTGTTTTTTATGGGGCGGGGGGAGGATACCATGAAACTGTCATACAAGATATTTGGAATTAGCTTTCCAAAATAAATAAATAAGAAACAAGGACTCTGAACGTTCACAAATAAAGCGAGGTACGAAAGCTGAGACGTTATTACTGGTATTGAAAGTATCATTCGGGTTAATATGTACAACTTCGGACCAAAAAAATAGAATACCGTCTCAAATGCGCTCATGAACTTGATAATACATTTAGGTTATACACCTTTATAAGGAATATCGAATACCTGGGAGGTCATTATGATAAAACAACACCTCTGTATGCCAGTTTTGAAAGAAAGAATATAGCAAAAGTCTTATTAAATAGTGAAAAGGTAATACACAGCGACATACCAAAATATTAGAATGTCTTGTCAGGTGTTACAAAACAATAGAATAAATTCGTTATGGTTATTGAGTACTGCCGATATATTAAACCTTTATCAAAGACTTTAATTCTGCGTCTTAGTATTTAGTTGGTCAACCCTTAGCTCTGATTACTGTCTCCAATGGACGTGGCATGGAGTCGATAGACTCTTGCATTCTTCTGTCGTCATCGATTGCCAGTTTGTCATCAAACACCTCTTCATTTCACTAAGTGTTCCTGGTTTACGCTTTTCGACCTCCTTCTGCTTAGCAATATTCCAAAGATTTTTCTATCGGATTAAGATCGGGAGAATTAGCTGGCAATAGTAGTACTTCAATTTCATGGTCATCAAACCACGCAAATTTTGCACGAGCTGCATCAACTGGAGCCGGATCATATTGAAAAATAAATGATTCTACTCCATACAGCTATTCTGCAAAATCCAGCATAAAGTATTCCAAGAATTTTCGATAAACGTGACCATAAAAGTCGTATAAAAAAGAAAAAAAAAATACAGCACACCCTAATTCCTATATACCTCCAGGAAGAAACTTCAGTATACGCGCAAATTACTGATAATTCACTGCTGCGTTTCTTTTTCCAACACCCTGTATACAGGTCATAGAGCTTTAATATCTAATATATCCACGCATCCAAGTAATTTCTGGATATTACTTGTGGCTAACTTTAACCATTACCTACTCCAGCCAAACTTAGATTTTGAAAGTAACTTCAGAAGCACTTCAAGTAAAAATTTTTTTAAATAATTTTCTTGTCAGATCTAAGTTTTTTATATATATATATTAATATATATATATATATATATATTATATATATATATATATATATATATATATATATATATATTATATATATATTATATAATATATATATTGGAAATGGGTTATTTTTAGGGGCCTAAGTTTTCGTATAAGGATCAAAGTACAGTATATACGACGATCATATAACTTTTACTGGTCATCCGTTTCGGGGAATGCGGCCTTCCGCCATCAATGACTACCAGCGCCGTAGCTCAATGAGTAACACCGTTTCCCTATCAGCGAAGCGCAGACACTTAGGTCGTGGGTTCGACTCCTGTTAAGCCGCATTAGCCTCGCCTGAACGCTACGCTGTAGAACTTTCTCGCTCGCCTGAATGATCATAATAATTAACGCAATGGTCCGCATTAGTCGGTCTGAGCACTGTGCCAGTTTCAGGCACTCCTAAATCATTATTATTATTATTATCATCATTATTATTATTAAAGTCTGAGCTACGGAAGAGGCGAGAGTGAACGCTGATCTACGAAGGGATATTCGCGCGGTTTTAAGAGAGTTACACCTTTATTGTGAGATCGCTCGTTCCAATAACATAGTCATTTTTCACGTCCCAATAAATTATTTTGCGAAACGCACCTCTTTCTGACGTTGAAATATTTAATTTATAATAATACGATATCTGATCTTCATAAATTTCCTGGGTTTTTTATTATACTGGACAGGGTATCCCCATAAATCCCTTTATCACCCTTTACCCTCACCCTATTCTAGTAGAAAAAGGTTCGGGTGTAAAGGGGTTTATGGCACACCGTGTACTCTTTACTTGGGTTGTACTATTTTTCCAAACTTTCATAAGTTTACTGAAACATTATCGATTACATCAAGAAAACCATAACACCGACAATCTAATATAAAACAAGTTAACATAACTTGACCTAACCTAACCTATGTTAACCTATATTAACCTAACCTATGTTGACCTAACCTAACGTAACCTAACCTATGTTAACCTATATTAACCTAACCTAACGTAACCTAACCTATGTTAACCTATGTTAACCTAACCTAACCGAACTTAATCTACCTCATCATATATATCAAGTCAATCAGATGTATTCTGGAATTTACCTAATTAAAATTAACCCTTTCTAAACATCTATTATGCTATTTATGATAATTAGTTGTTAACTTAACAGGACATTAAGAAGAATGTTAAATTTTTATCTTTGGGACACTTTTCCCCTTAAATTAAGTTAAAGTGCTCTTCACTTATGTTTGAAGACCTCTTCTTAGTTGCCTGGAAAGCTATTTTAGTTTTTGTTTTTCTTTTCTTAAAGTGGTATTTCTCTCTAATAAGTCAAGAGGGTCACAATTGGCACGGTGCTTAGGCCAAACCAATGCAGCCTATTGCTTTAACTTTCTAGTTATCACTACCAATATCAACGGGATTCGGAACCCCGACCTCAATGTCTTCACATCGCTTATAGGGAAACGGTTACCCACTGAACTTCGGGTGTTGCTGGCGAGTGATATCTGTAGATTCACGTGGTTTCACTCCTGTGATAACAAAATAAGTATAAATAAGATTAAGGGAGGTCACGGACAACAATGAATACTAAGTAATAAAGTGAATACAAGGAATAAATAATCATGTGTTTGTGTAACTGCCGTCTTAATGGTAAAAGTCTTGTAACGGAGGGCATCTACAACTTTACGCGGGGTCCGAACCATTTGCGGATAGCAGCTGCATCACCTGAAAGTATATAGAGGATGGTCACCCATCGAATTACTAAACAGACAGAACGTCGCTTAACCTCGCTGATCTAACGGAAAGCGGTTTTGCGACGTAGCCACGAAGTAACCCGAAGATACAATTAAAAAAATTAAAATAATTAACATTAAAAAGGCACTTTCGTATAACCAAACAGAACGTATCAAGAGCGTAACACTCGCCATTAAATTTTAGTATTATAGAGCGGCAGTTCCCAACCTTTTTTTAAGGTCAACGTACCAACATGCTTTTCTAAGTACCACAGGTGTTCCCATCCTTCTTAAAAGGTCGACGTACCACCAGGCTTTTTTTCTAAGTACTACAGGACTTCCCATCCTTTTTAATAGGTCAACGTACTACCAGGCTTTTTTTTCCAAGTACCACAGGAGTTCCCAACCTTCTTAAAAGGTCGACGTACCACCAGGCTTTTTTTCTAAGTACTACAGGAGTTCCCAACTTTTTTAAAACGGTCAACGTACCAGCATGCTTTTCTAATTGCTACAATCAGAAAGGTTGAGGGGCCGAGGGCTATTCATCTACAACTGATATTACCTCTTAAATACATTATCATTAATTATCACTCAGCAAGCTGCGTATTAAAACTCTCTTGCGTATCTCCTGACAGAACTCCGCGTACCATTGGTGGTACCCATACGACGGGTTGGGAATGGTTGTTCTACTGTAGATCTGATAAAGAGCGAAATGGCAGAAACAGAAATGGCGAAAATCGTGTAAACTGCGTAATTGGATATGTCAAATTAAAGGCAGTTTGGCTGAGAAAGATTGATCATTCAATAAAAATTTTACAAGATCAATGCATGGGGATCATATATAAAGACTATATTGAAATGGATGACAAAAATGGGTGATAAAAATATTATTGGATGACAAAAATGTTCGACACGATTAGTATAACTGAGCATCCAGGTTTTGAATTTTAAGTGATTTTTCCCTATGAGAGATACCATGTAGAATTTTCTTAGTATTATAGTTATCTTATTTATTTTAGCCACTGACGATGGAGGATGTATTTTCCGAAACGTTTAGTTGATAAAGGTCAAGTGATCGTTGCATATATGGACTTAAAAACTCAGGAGTGTGTGTGAGTTGCAAATTAACGACACAAGCATAGGAGTGATTATGAATTTGGCCACACACTATACAGGTGTCCCAAAAGTCCCTATCTATTTTGTTGAAATAGGCTGAACTTCAAATAAATGTCACACTGACCTGAATACAGATGTATTTCTATACAAATTACAACTATTACACCATTAAAATCTTTAATTAGTAGTTTCCACATGTGCTCCATCTGTATCTCTGCAAATCTCAAAGCGGTCAACTGCATTGCGGAACACATTTCCGAGCATTTTAGGGGTTATTTTCTCAACTGCTTGCCTAATGCGATCTCGCAGATCTGGTAAATCTCGAATATTTCTGCGATAGACCTCTGATTTAATGAAACCCCAAGCAAAGAAATCCAATGGGGTCAAATCCGGAGATCGCGCTGCCCAGGGCCTATTTCCCCGACTTCCAATCCAACCATTTGGAAAACGCTCGTTTAGGTATGTCTGAACAATTCTGGCATAATGACATGGTGCCCCATCCTGCTGAAAGACTACATTGTCGAGAATGCCATCTTCAAGAAGTTGAGGTTCTAAAATTAATTAAAAAATTAAAAATAATTAAAATAGAAATCTAATGCATGTATTTCTCTAGAAAGGTGCATGCAATCATGTCATTAAAACATTCATTTGAAACTCAGCCTATTTCAACAAAATAGATAGGGACTTTTGGGACACCCTGTATTATAACAACTCAAAACATTGTTGCTTCTACTGGTGAAAAACTATGTACGGAAACCTTGTCCGTACATTGATACTCTGTAGACTTGGCAATGATTCAAAGCTCTGCTCGTACCCTGAATAGGTGTACTGTATAAGCGGAGCTGTACCTTATAGAAAACAGTGAAACCTTTGTTTTCTACTTGCTTTAATCAATTATCATGTTGTCAAAGACACTGATCAGTATATATATATATATATATATATATATATTGTGTAATTAAACTATAAGGAAAGCAGAATTTAATTATTATAAGCCTCTATATGCCATAATATGAATATCATGAAGCAGCGTAAACGAAAAAATATATTAAGCAGCGCGATAATTATTGTGCCACAGAGCATTAGTGCCAAGTAAAGGTGCCAATAATGATTTAAGGAAATAACGGATTAAAAAAAACTTAATAAATTATTTGAAATGACAAAGATTAATTAAATAATGAAATACCTCAACCATACATTATATAAGTTATAAACCTTTTGATAGTAACATATATTAATTAAAATAATTAATCAATATACGTCAACTCCAATTAATAAACTTTTAGTTATTTGTAAAGAGAATGTGTATACGAGGCAAAGCGTTTGAAAAGGGACTCAAATTGGTGAAGCTTTCCGAGCGCCTTCGTTATTTGTATAACTAGTACCAAAAAAAAAATAAAAAATAACGTACAATATAGCCAATTTCGTTTAAATTTAATTACAGGGCTGCTTAGTGGTTACGTTGTAACAACGCTTCCCGTTACATCAGCGAGGTTAAGCGACTTTGGGTCTGTTTGGCAGCTGGATGGGTGGTCGAATTCTTGGCTCGGATGATGTAGCGACCCGTGGATGGTTCGGTTCTCACGTAAAGCTGTAGGTCCCCTCCGTTACGTAACTTCGCCGTTACGGAAGAGGTTAAACAATCCCGAATATTATTATTATTATTATTATTATTATTAATAGAAAGCAGATATAGAAAAGTTGTGGCATCAACAGTCATCACAGACAACCATCGGTCGACCAGCGTGCTATTTTTTCATTTGCGGGGGAGCAATTGCGTGCCGGACGTGCTCCCCGGACTACTCTTACTCTCCGGCGACATTAAGACTAATCCAGGCCCCACTACAACTTACACATGTCACCATACACAAAGACTTAGGCACAATAGGACCATGAGACACATACAGAAGCATAATATTAACATATTACAGTACAACGTAGATGGCCTCACAAACAAAATCATGCAGCTTAGGGAATTCGTACACAAACAAAACATTCACATAGCACTTATACAAGAAACAAAACTAAAACGCACACACGAAACACCCACTCACGGTGGTGGACTCATCACTTACGTAAAAGCATTAGCTACACTGATGCCACCCAAAACATTACAAACGCAATCCAAGCAGATAACACGATAGAAATACAGGCAGTTAACATTAAAACAAGCTCAAAACACAACACCACACTCATCAACATTTACATCCCACCAGATAGTTCACCTCAGGTGCCAGCCAATTACAATCCACGCGCTAAAGACACTAGTTGGTACCTGCACAACCAAAACAACACCAGAGGCACCAACATAGCCACACAACTAAACAGCCTCTTCATGCTTAACAACACAGAAGATCATACACACATACCACATCAAGCAGGATGCTGAAACTCCTCCCCAGACATAACGTTCTGTTCCCCCTCAAACACATACACACTGGAGAACAGAAAAAAAAACTGTCATCAGACCACCTGCCATCATCATCATTACAAGACGTTCTACACTCTGCCCCAACAGCCTTAGGCACGCTTACAGAAATTACAAGAAAGCTGATTGGGAACAGTTCAAAATACAGACTGAGGAACAATTCACCACATTAAACAGCACACCCATCATAAACATCAATACAACACTCAAGACATTCAATCAGATCATCAATAATGCAAACAAATACATACCCAAGGGCAACATTAGGAAGTACAACCCAAATTACACGAGAGAAATAGGCCACCTCATAAGGCAACGTAACAACCTCAAACATAACACACAAACACCACACACAAAAGTCATAAAACAACAGATACAACAGCTCAACACAAAAATAACCAACAAACTTAAAGAAAAACAAACAGAAACATTTAGAGATTCATAACAACGCTAAACCACTCCACAGATACATCCGGGCTATACAAGACTGTAAACAGCATTACTCACTCTAACAGCGGCATTCACACCTCACATGCGGCTATTTGTCGCAGCCAAAATAATATCCCAACATATACACAACAAGCTAACATTCTGGTTAATCACTACGCAAAGATAAGTCACTTAAACAGAGACAACAACCAGAAACACACAGACAGACAAACAGCCAGACACAAGAAAACCTACACACTCGACACGACCATTACACCCTTCAATACAGACCAGACCACCAAGATCATCAAAAACATTAAAAATTCGAAGGCTACTGGACCAGACAACATATCTAACATACACCTTAAACACTTGGGCCCACAGGGAATACTAGCTCTCACAAACATCAGCACATATTCATACCAACACTGTATTATTTCTGACATATGGAAACAAGGTAAAATTATTACACTACTCAAACCAAACAAAAATCAAACAGAACTAGTTTCCTATAGACCCATTACTTTACTATGCACACCTTCCAAAGTAACAGAAAGACTAATCTTACAAATCACTAACCCATACATACCACTATCGCCTACTCAACATGGATTCAGACCTCACCACTCAACCATGACATTACTCACTAACCGCACGCACACAGCACATCATGGATGGCATCAACTCCAGACGACCAGCTCAACGTACACTATTAGCAACAACAGACATTAGTAAAGCATTTGATGCTATCCCACGCTTCCCTCTCATAAACAAAATATCAACAACAAACAGCACAATAACACCAAAAGGTTGAGCAACTATCTTTCAGCAAGATACTCACATGTCACATTTAATGGCAAGTCATCCAAAAACAAGCTTTTTCCGAACGGGGTCCCTGAAGGCTCTGTTCTCTCACCAACACTCTTCAACTTATACATGCATGACATTCCAACACCCATAGATAACAAGCTTACCTTATCATCATATGCAGATGACATCACTCTAACATCCACCCACAACAACATCGACACCGCTACAAATAACCTACAAACATACATAAACAGTATACAAGACTGGCTCACACACAATAGACTCAAAGTAGCGCCCACAAAATCAACCATCACCTTGCTACAAGCAACACAAAAGAACACCAGGTAATTCCACAGCTTACACTAAACAACATCAACATTCCACACACTCACAGGACCAAAATACTTGGGGTCACATACAACACATCATTATCTTTTGCAAACCACATTCAGGACATTAAAAACAAATGTACGTCAAGACTTAACACGCTTAGGGTACTACAGGCACAAACTTTGGACACCAGCATGAAACAACATCACTCATATACAAACAATATATTCGCTCAGTTATGGACTATGCTAGCCCATACTGGGCACCCATTATCTCAAACACACACATAAACACCTTACAGACAATACAAAACAACGCAATTCGTATCATTACAGGATGCACTCAAACAACACGAATAGAATACCTGCACACAGAAAGAAAAATAGTGAAAATTAGGGAACATTTAGATATGAGGGGAACACAATTCAAGGCAGTACAACAACTAACCTACAACACCCTTGCCACTACATGTACAATCATGCACCGACACCTCGCACCATTAACATAACACCAGAGAGACATTATAACCAAATACTCCATTCCATACCACGCCCCACAGACATCACACAGTACAGAAAACACATACACACACACCTAACCCACAAAGCACTGACACGACTCGGTCCGAATGCGGTCCTAGGTGCGAAGCCGTTACCCATTAACAGGTCAGAGACCAGCCTGAGCAGATCGAATTAACTTAACTTAGCACGATTCCGTTGTGGACATCACCCCAACTTACAGACATATAAACACAGACTAGAAAACTCCACAGACGACACCTGCCACATGTGCCAGGACACACTACAAACAATTGAACACATTATGACAGACTGTACCGCTCTGGAACAACATAAAACACAACACAACATCACTAGTGCGCTGAACCTCTGATCCACTCCGGAGAGGGCGATCGGTTACCTGCGTGCCGCCGGCTTGCTCGATCAGGGTGGGCTGATCGGCTAACCAACAACAACAATCATCGGTCAATCGCGTAGTTTTGGATCGCGCTTCAACCTTTCGCGTAATTAAAATATAGGAACACTACGTCAATGGTTCCCATGGAATTCAATTGATAGCGCGCAGTGTAGAGAGGCGCCTAAGTCAATCACAGTGTAGTGCCCCTCAGCCAATCACAGCGCGTCTCCTACCCTCCCATGGTCCCACCTTCAGTTAAATTCCGCGTCAGTTGCTGTGCGCGTGTCATGTTTAAATGTTTCGTTCATTCTATTATTTTCAGCATTCAGAGTGTGTATTTTTACTAACAATAAGTGATAATAATGGAAAGATATCTATTAAAGGTTCCCTTGCCTTGTCTAAGCGAGATCTTGTCAGCATTACCTCCAATATCCCTGTTAAAAGTTTCACAATCTGATATCAAAGCTGAGGATTTGTGCCTCCGAACTAATTACGCCGTCGATCTTCAGCAAAGACGAATAAAGCGAGTGGATGAAATATCGAATTTTGCGTGTTTATAAAGCTTTATATTTAATATCGTAACAAACGAATTATTTTGGTTTTCAAATATATGTTAGTTCAAGACCTTTCCTCTTGTTACTGAATGTGTAATTTAAATTATTTAATTTTAAATGTGCTATCGAGACGTGAACTGTAAGGTGGTTTTGGCGTTTTAAAAATTCTTAGTTGTTGCCATTTTCTGGCTAAACTACTCATTTCTTATTAAGTCCTAGAAAATATGTTTTCCTTCATCAAATTTCTGTCCACTCATACCATTTACGACTTTTCAGTTATAGAGCATGTCAAACTTGAGCCTACGATAGGTTAGGCCCACCCCAAAGCTAATTTCTCACAAATAAGTTAGGCCTGGTACTTAATAAAATCTATTTCGCTTCGCATAATATAACATTATATTACTGAATATTATTGAATTATACAGGGTGTACATAAAGTCAGGATCTATTTTTGTGAAGCACTTGGAAATTATATGGAATTCAATCATAAAATGATAAAGTGGTAACATTTATTAAATAATTAAGAGTAGGATTCGACGTGACGCACATCAGTATCCCTGCACAGCTCAAATCGTTCCGCAGCATTTCTAAACACATTCTGGAGCATTTGCGGGGTTATGTTATCTGCAGCAGTTCGTATACGTGTACGTAAGTTTTCAAGACTCGTAATCTTCGTCTGATAGACGTGCGATTCGATAAAGCCCCATGCAAAGAAATCTAAAGGGGTTAAATCTGGTGATCTCGCTGTGCAAGGTCTGTTGCTTCCGCGCCGATCCAGCGATTTGGAAAACGTCCATTTAGATAATCCTGAACAATTTTGGCATAGTGACAAGGAGACCATCATGTTGATAGACGACGGTACTAACAATCCTATCCCGTCGTCTATCAACATGATGGTGCTCCTTGTCACTATGCCAAAATTGTTCAGGATTATCTAAATGGACGTTTTCCAAATCGCTGGATCGGAGCGGAAGCAACAGACCTTGTGTCGCGAGATGACCAGATTTAACCCCTTTAGATTTCTTTGCATGGGGCTTTATCGAGTCTCACGTCTATCAGACGAAGATTACGAGTCTTGAAAACTTACGTACTCTACACACATGAATACTTGACTCTGCTTTCAAATTTTAAATAACTAATATTGTTTGGCCAAACACCTAACGCTAACTCTGCGAGGCTCTAACTCTCTGAGATAGTCTTTGGACAATGCCAAAAGATTAATGTTAAGGGCGGTCAACTTCACGTCTCGCAACGTTCGTTCTCTTACTAAGCTAATCAAATTAATTATTACCATCATTATTATTTTCAAATCATTGGTATTATAAAACGTAAACCGGATGTACAGATAGATTAGAAATGTATGACGTCATCCACGCTTTATGACGTCAATTTCTCCACCAAAGCAAATCCTAGGTAATACTAGAGGATTTGCTGGTGATACAGGGTAATCCAAAAAAATACAGGGTAATCCAAAATTTTTTTTTTTATTTCTTTATTGTTTCATACCGTACAGCTTAACATAAAATACAATACGATTAACATATGTAGATGCATATTCATTTTTATTAGATCCTTCAGGGGTATATTTACCAACATATATACGACCTAATGGTTTACCTAAATCATTTGTAGATATTTTAATTAAGTATTAGGGAATTGGGCAGTTACGGCATCACCTAACTCACACACCTGTTTCAATCTACGATACAATCTAAAACTCTTTAAAGGTGAGAACCACTTGGTCTTGGATGATTCATTACTTGCTCTGCACTATGAGAGGAGTCAAGATTAGGTTCAAACAAAACACAATGTGGAACAATTAAATATGGAGATGGGGATACCCCTACATTAGGTCCCTCAATTCTGTCCTAGCCCCCTTCTTACGACCTATTGAATCTTCAAAATTAATCACATATCCAGACATATTAAGTTCTGGAATACTATGAAATGATACACCTGTTACTTGATAATAATTAAATTTTAAAATGGTAGATTTAGACTCATTATTTAGAAGATCCAAACACAAAGTATAAAACCCATCACTATTAACACCAAAGTATTTTTAGATAAATAAACAAATTTCATTGAAGCTGTAACTATCTTCTCCTTCGAACGCCATTTAGGTTTCCTTCGAGGAACGTACTTCCGTTTTCGAGGAACAAACTTCCTTCTTCGATACATCTTGACCAGTAAATAATACACGTCACTCCAATGCAATCCCAATGAGAGAATGAAGTTTAACAATTTGTGGATCTATTTATAGATTCTGATTACGTCATATTATGACACGAATCCTATCCCCTTAGAATCAACATGATGGTGCTCCTTGTCACTATGCCAAAATTTTCAGGATTACTAATGGACGTTTTCCAAATCGCTGGATCGGACGCGGAAGCAACAGACCTTGGCCAGCGAGATCACCAGATTTAACCCCTTTAGATTTCTTTGCATGGGACTTTATCAAATCGCACGTCTATCAGACGAAGATTACGAGTCTTGAAAACTTATGTACACGTATACGAACTGCTGCAGATAACATAACCCCGCAAATGCTCCAGAATGTGTTTAGAATGCTGCGGAACGATTTGAGCTGTGCAGGGATACTGATGGGCGTCACGTCGAATCCTACTCTTAATTATTTAATAAATGTTACCACTTTATCATTTTATGATAAAATTCCATATAATTTCCAAGTGCTTCACAAAAATAGATCCTGACTTTATGTACACCCGGTATTATTATATTATTATTGTATAATTCAATATTATTGAATTATCCTAATTAGAATGGTGACTAGGCTACCTGTTTGGGATCATTAAGAAAACATGTCAAAGCTAGTTGAAAGGCTAGACTCATATGATAGGCTCAACACCTATATTAGGACTAGGCCCACCGCATTATCAGTATTTAATTTAATGATGAAAAAAATATTTTCTTGAACTTAATAAGGAATGCGTAGTTTAGCCACGAAACGTCAAAAATTAAGAATTTTTAAAATGCCAAAACCACCGTAGACTTCGGGCCTAATTGGTACACTTAAACTGAAGTAATTAAAATGATACACACTTAACTAATTACTTTGAAAACTAAAGTAATTAGTTAATTACGAAACTAAATATGATGTTTTAAAAACACGCAAAATTCGATATTTTGTTTATTCGCTTTGTTCGTCCACAGTTGAAGATTGATGACGTAATTAGTCTGCAGGGGTATATCCGTGATATCTACGAAACCTTCACCAGGGATGTTGGGGCAATGCTAACAATATCTTGCTTATATAAAGCAAGGAACAGTAAACCTCTCCCACCCGCCATCACAACGCCGGATCAGTGGGGAGAACAACGTTTTTTTTAACTATGGTGAATTAGCTAGGGGTGTAGTGCTGCGGGAGCGTACGAGAGCGCCGCTCCCGCACCTGCATTCATCCAAATTTTATTTATTAGATTTATTTTTTTCAGTTGATACTTCGAAGTTGGGAACAAACAGACTGAGATGAAAGCACTGGCTTCTAATTGTGATTTCAAATATGGTTTACTTAGTTAAAAGGCATATTTTTATTGAAATAGGGGGTCAAATTTTCACTTGAAATATGATTTGTAATTGCAAAAATTAGATGAGTTAATTATTACGCCTCGGTGTACTACCGTAAAATTCGTGTATTCAACTTTTCGCTCATTTTGGGGAGTAGACTGATTAACTGATGTACCGGTACAAGGAAATAATAGCACAATTTAAAATTATGTACCAACATGCCGGTATTTCCTTAGAGCTCCTGCACCTTAAAATTTGTCACTACACCCCTGGAATTTGCCAACAACTTTTTTACTTTTCAGATTAAAAGCACATAATTTTTATGTAGTATTTTGTTTATTTATGTATTATTAACAATATTTGTATATAATAACAAATAATAAATATTTATAGGGGTGAGGTAGCTAAAGTAAATATCCCTGGTTTCGTTCGTGTTACGTATCACCCTATTTATCCCGTTCAATACAGTATACTGTAGAAGAATCTACATCGCGTACCGCTCGATCACGCGCGATGCAGTGGGATGCATCTTCGCGATCAACCGAAGGTAGTTAACTATACATATTTCTTCTGTTATAAGAAAATAATTCCTACCAAGTATTTTAGAAAACACTTTATGTTTCCACTTTCGTTCGTTATGTAGAGCGTTTGACCTCAAGTTCGACGTCAAAACATCGAACTTGGTCAAACTTAAGAGAAAAACTTTTCACCAAACGTTTCGCCAAACGTTTTATCTCGTTTTGTGCATCCCTAAAACTTACACTATGAAGAAGCCAGCGTCCGTAGCTCAGTTGGTAACACCGTTTTCCCATAAGTGAAGTGAAGACACTGAGGACGAGAGTTCGAATTCGGATGGTGCTGGTAATAATAATATAGGAACTAAAGCAATGGGCGCATTTGTTGGCCTGAGTGCTGTGCCAGTTTCTGGCCCTCCTCAACTGATTATTATTATTATTACACCAAAGACTCCAAAACGGTTAACTTTAGCCTTTGGAACTAAAATGGACACGTTCAGTATATATAGAAGTGGACGGCTTCATACATACATTCCGACATACTGCCGATTCAAAGAGTACTCTCTTGAAACTCCATGTTCCCTACCAATATTTATCGGTTAGAAAAATAGAGTTTCATTGGCAAGTACTTTTTGAATCGACTGTGTATATATATATGAAAATTATTTCACGAAAGTAACACGTGAAAAATATTTATGATGAATAAAACCACGAAGGAAAGGAAACACTTAAACATTTGGATATTAATGTAGTATTTTCATATAACAATATTGTGACAAATATCATAGTAAAAAATAGCCCTACCAATAATTCAGGCATTATCTATAAGTAAGATTGGTTGTAAACAATGTGATTCCTTTTACATAGGTCAGACGGGAAAGGATTTGCACACACGTATAAAACAGCATCAATATTCCGTTAGAACAGGACAGTCGTCCAGTGCCCTTTTTGTCCATTTGTCAGAGTTATCCCACTGTATTGATTGGAATAATGCTTCAGTTTTATTTCACTCTAGCAACATTGTTAATAGAAGTATTCTTGAGTCTGCCATTATCCAACTTACAAATAACTTCAACATAAGCAAAGGTCTTTTTCAACTCGATCCTGTTGTTTTGAATTCCTTTAGAACAGATTTAGATAAGAAGGGTAGAACGCTAAATCTTTGGTAAACTTGTATGCGGGCAGAGTGCTAAAACCCGGGCAGATTTCCAGTATAAATTTGTATTTTTTTATTATTATTTTTTTTTTATAACATTGGTTGGAAATAATTCATTTGATCTTGTGCTAAAAATCGATAGTTTCTCCTTACAAATTTGTATGCCCCTCCCACAATCCTCTAATTTTTATTTTTATTTCCCCGTTTATTGTATATATATATATATATATATATATATTATATATATTTTTCTGTAACCTATATATAGGCTGTAACTCTTTATGTACTTCAGTGTTCCTGAGGATGTCATTAGACGAAAGCGCTTGAGCACCATTCTGTGTTTCCTTTCCTTCGTGGTTTTATTCATCATATATATATATATATATATATATATATGCAGAGAGAGAGAGAGAAGAGAGAGAGAGAGAGAGAACCAATGGAAAGTCAACTGGTTGTTAGGAACACCGACGTTTCAGGAGAAATTTGAGCACCTCTCCTCGGGGTCTGCCCCTTCTTCCCTCCCTTCCCTTTACAAAA